>VICI01000145.1:0-55770 GCA_019593645.1 Akabosia matsudoensis
AAGAAAATGCTAAGAAAAGAAGCACAAAGAAAACTCTGAGAAAAATTTGCAAAAAAGTCAAAGAAACCGAAAAGGATTGCAATTGAAATGCCCTAAATAAGAGTTAAGAGAAAGAAAAAATTTGACCCCTGACTCTGACCCCTAGGGTTGACTGATATGGCCGAAAGTCAATTGAGTTCTTGCAAAAGACCTATAGTATCACTGTACTAAGTTTGGTCAAAATCGGCCAAAATCTAAAATTTGACCCCTGACCCTGACCCCAAGGGTTGATCGATTGGGCCGTAAGTCAACAGAGTTCTTGCAAAAGACCTATAGTATCATTGTACTAAGTTTGGTCAAAATCGGCCAAAATCTAAAATTTGACCCCTGACCCCAAGGATTGACCGATTGGGCTCAAAATCAATAGGGTTCTTGTCAGTGGCCTATTGTATCACTGTGCCAAGTTTGGTCCGAATCGGCTAAAGTATATGGCTTGTAGAGCACCGACAGACGGACAGACGGACAGACAAACTCATCGATGTCATTACTTGCTGAACAAAAGTTCAGCTTCGTAATAAATACAGAACACAAAAAACTTTTCCCAAAAAAGGACTTTTCAAAGTAAAGCCAGGCATCTTTTAAAAAAAAATGTTACCTCGTGTGCGTACTTAATGCTGTTTTTGCTTTAAACATTCGGCGAAAATTCTATTAAGACATTCCTTTTCTTTGTCGTTTCAATTTGTAATCCGCTTCCCCTGCGGCAAGACCTTGTTATCGGAACGAATGGGTTAAACGTTGCGTGCGAGAACAAATTGTAAATCTTCAAACTTTCACGCATCAGATGTCAAAAGTGATCAAGATCACTTGGTTAAGGTGGGATTATTAATTATTTCGAAATTGAACTAAATTTTTATACAAGTTGTCATTTGCATTTGCAAGCATTATTTTGCAATTAGGGTAAGGAGGAAGGTCCATGAGTGTTTAGCATAAATTGTTTTGTTTCTTTAGCACAAACATTATTATTATTACATGATTTCAAGTAGTATGAGATTAAAGAGTGATGAAAATGCTTCCAATGACCAGACAAACAATCTTTAACGCTTACTTTAACATAAAGTGTTATTATCGAACGTTTAGGCTGTGATTGCAGTCGAATTAAATTCTTTTAGAAAAATGAAAGAAAAACTACAGTTTTCCTTGATTTTGTCATTTTGCTAAATATAATAGTTTCAGTCAGATTTTTATGGATATATCTCGACTGAAACTTGAGTGAATCTTTTTGTGGCTCAGTTTCGTGACAAACCCAATCCCTTTCAAAACACTTTGCTGGAAGTATTCAAGTGAAGGAAGGTAGGGATTATCTCTACGACTACCTTCCATGAGCAGGATGGCTGAACGAATTTTGATTGCTCATGAACTCTGAAGTGATCGAGATATTATTATTATTCAGATATTGAAAAAAAAATACATAGCAGTCATAGAATAAGAAGAATTCTATCTTACTCTAAGGTAGCAGTAGAGGGGGCACGGAAAAGGAACATCGATAATGAACAAATAAACTAAAATCGCAAATTGATTCGAAATGTTTTCGCTAAACAACTTAAATAATGAAGTAAATCGGTGTCCCTGTTGTCCGTATGGGTATCACATTCATGTGGATTTCGCGAAGTTTGCCGAAGATCAACTATCTTGTAATCGAGAGAAAGCAATTCCTTTATCACGTCACAGCTCAGTTGTCAGCGTTAAATCAAGAATATTTGAGGAAACACAGGAATGGGAGCTTAGAGCATCGTTAAGTAAAACATTTAAGCCAATCAAGCGAGAGGGAGTTCTGGTGCAGGAAAAAATTCGGAGTCTTCTCATAAATAAACCCAAGACGGATGCTGAACTGTACGGATCTGGCCTTATAGAGGCAATCAGGCAATTTGACGAATTCATAAACAGATCTTGGGGTAGAGGGAGAGTGCTCCATACAACACATGATGAGTCATCGTATCCAAAGGTCGATGTAATGAGCTCAGGAAGATGCGAACAGCTTTCAAAATTAACTATTCGTACCAAGAAATCTACTCTTCAGAAACCAGACTGTGGAGGTGGGGAAAATTTTAATGAGCCAATAAATGCACAGGCAAAATGTGACGCACACCAGATTCCTGGCATCGGCATAGGAGACTTTGCAGATCCTGCTTCGAAAGACAATGAAGAGAAACTTGGAATTGAAAATACGCCAACTGAGAGTATGATAAAAGCATTGGAACTTGTTAATGAGGCGCTAGTACGAGGTAAAAATAGCTCTTCGACGTCTAGAGCGATAAGCGAGGCCATCAACAGATGGTTCGAAGTCGCAGGGAAAGAACACTCTCGAGTTCATGATGTCCTTGGCTACCTTCAAACTTTCCAGACAATATCCCCCCAACTTCTTCGGTTTATGGTGAATGTCCCGGACACGGATGGAATCACTGTGCTACATTATTCGGTGTCGTATGGAAACTTTTCAGTAGTATCGGCCCTTCTAGATACAAATGTAGTTGATGTTGACAAGCCTAATAAGTCAGGTTACACAAGTATAATGCTAGCATCCTTGGCGGAGATAAAGACACCTTTCCAGGAAAGCATTATTTGCAAGCTCCTTAGCATTGGTAACGTGAATATAAAGGCTGCTCAACATGGTCAAACTGCGTTAATGTTGGCAGCTTCCCACGGACGCTATCAAATGCTCAAACTGTTACTGGAGGCTGGAGCAGAGGTCAATGCACAAGATGAAGATGGGTCAACAGCATTAATGTGTGCCGCAGAGCATGGGCATGCAGACGTAGTACAAGCACTTCTTGCTTTTCCTGGTTGCGACCCTAACATTAGGGATAACGACGGATTAACCGTGTTAAAGGTTGCAATGGACGCGAACCATAAGGACATCGCTGTTTTGCTATATGCCCATATGCATTTTTACAAGCCTTCACTCCCAAGAGATGTGCTACTCCTTCCCCGCAGAAGCAAAAGCACAATGATTTCAAGAGGATGCCAAAGTGGAAACGATAATGCGAATGAATTCCACACGCTATGTCCAGTGCGTAAACAGCACTCATCTATTAACTAAAGTGAGTTCATGCAAATTTTTCATTTTTAAATGCACGTTTTAAGTAAGACAATAAAGAAAATTCTTTTCGATGATGATGATGGAAGCAAATGTGAAATGATTTGTTAAACTAGGCATCTACTGAAATCTTTTCATCCAGTTTTACAAGAACTTGACGGAAACTAATCTCTGAAGTAATATATTTTCCTGCTAAATTTTATTTAGTTTTAAATCGAAAGAATACATGTATATAATAGAAACATACCCTTTATAGCAATAATATAATTCACGTGTCTACATGTTTTTGAGTAATTACAAACTACACATCCACACGAACTTACTTTTTATTTAGTAGGTAGCAAAAAGTATCTTTGTCGGATCGGATAACTTTTATCTATGACTTTCCCCGTAGTTTAATTAGAGAACACCGGTTGTTATATTATTACTATTATTCTTTGAAGACCAGAAACATTGTCACGTTGATTTCGTCCGCCCATTTATATAACTTCGTCAATTTGCTTTCACAAGTGTGGCAAGGGGCAGAGATACGAATCACTACTTACCAGATTTATTGTAATTGTTGATTTTCGTACAGTTTATACACATCCATATCTTTCGTACAATATATTACTATCTTATCTTATATATTACACGGGACGACTTACGAAGACGCTTGGAAATATAAATATATTAAAAAATAAACATTAATAAACTAAAAATTTACATTTGCCTCTCAACAGGGGTAAGTATGTTCTCATGTAAAGCTTTTGTATTTTCCCATCATATCATGCGTAAAAATGAAGTACTCATTCATGCGAACTCAATGATACCCACGCATTTCATACACCAATCCTGAAAGTAAATTTTCGTGCATTTGATTTTGTAAGTTGTTTAATAAAATTTCTAACTGCCGATCCCTAATTAGGGAATCAAGTTTCCATCAAGAGGATGCATGGTTTGTGTGGCTAGTTACCTTTGATTGAGTCATTAAAAGTGTTACCTACAAAGCTGTCAGTAATCATTATTAATTTAAAAATTTTTACTAAAATCGTATTTGTCATTTGTATCTCACGAAATCTGATTCTGACCACACGAATGCCTACCTGAAGTAAAAATAGACAACTTGTTTTGTGTTTGTGTATGAGTATGAGTACCTGCATTTTTCATTTTTATGTGTAATTTAATATTATTTGCATCGCTCATTATTAGTAATACTATAATCTTTCAAGGATGTATTTTACAAAATTTACATGGAAAGTGATGGAGCTGTAGTTTTGGTTTGAGTCCGAAGAGACACTAGTTCTGTAATTAGCTTGATTGTAATAACTTGAATAACTTGTGACTCATTCTATTGAAAAGATTTAGAAAAACAATTTTCACAGCAATAAATCATCCGAAAAAAACAATGCGTTTGTAGTATTGTATTCTGTATAGCAAACTATCACAATATTTGCTTTTTGTCTCTGTTTGCACAACGTTCCAATTTCTAGCCAGTTGAGGTCGAGCCTATTTTCCGAGATTATGTTTTCGCATCTACATGAGATCTTTAGCTTATCCGGGAGATTTTGAGAGATTGTTACGCTAGAATTTTGAATTCTTTCTTTCAAGCAGCAATACGTACATTTCCGTCTGGGCTACTGTGTAGATTTTATAGAGATATTCTTCAAATTATCCTCTCTCGCACTCTTACGATGAGTATAAAAAATTGTCCAACTAACGAAAACTTCTCAATTGCTTGCGTCCAACCGCACATTTGTGTCAATCACAAATGTGCAGTTGGAGTTGAGTTATGGGCGCAACCCAACCCATGCCCATTAAAAAACTTAAACCAGACGTTAAAAGTTAATTCCTGAGAAAAACAACACTCGCTCAAAATACAATGCCGGTAATACTGAAATAAAAAAGTATCCCTATAAACTAAAAGTATTGCGTTCACAAAATGTCTAATGCAAGGTTAGTTAGTGCAATGTACTTAAAAATGATAAAATCTAGACGTAGCGGCAAATTATGTTGCCCGCTAAACCTCTATATACCAGCATAATTACATATAAATAAACTTTTCTTAAAACGGGCAAAATTAAACACCAAAGTTGTCAAAACTAGAAATTCAATTTCCGCATACCATGCTTCGTTGTCAATGAAAAGTTACCAAAATAGCAGTTAAGAACCTGTTCTAAATGTAAGTATGTGTATTCAACACTGGCGGCATCGTCATCGACAATTCGACAGATACAAAGATAAACTAGTACAAGAAAATTTGGACAGTAACCCGGTAGGAATCAGTTTGAACATATTTCTTGTGACCACATAAAAGTACAAAAATAGTCCCTAACCCAGCGAAGGTTTTAAATTGTCAATCACACTAAAATAGAAAACGAAATTCGAGTGGCAAATAAAGAATTAAAAATATGAAAATGGTAATATCATAGCTAATCTCAAACGGATAAAACCTCCAGTGATAAAAGATAACAAGTAACGGAACTTACGGAAGGGTCAAGAAAAAAAACCATATATTTTGGAGTTATAGGATTTCTTCATAAACTATTGAAAAAAAAAATTCAAAATCACCTTTGTGAGCATATGTTTTGTGGACTGGATAGTTTTTTGATGATAATTTCATGGTGTCCATAAGAAGGCAAGCTTACAATGCATAAAAACAAATTGTCAGTTATGCCTCTTTACTAAGCAAGCCTTCTTAGTCACACCTAGTTCTAAATCCTATTTAAGTTAACACCTTCTGGGTAACGTGAAAGCTTAGAAAGTAGGGTATCTCTTTGTACCTGTTTAGTTACTTTAATGTTTGTCAGCTGTGTAACATTTGCTTACTTTCAGTTTCCTTTCAACTGACACCTTAGTACTTACACAGCTATCAGAAAGACCATCGATTGATTCAGCTAGGAAATCAAAGATATACCTTACACTTAAAGTTAGTATCTTTAACTGTGCCAAATTCCACTTTTTGTGTCAACTTGCATAATATATTAGGGATTTGCGAGTTATTTTTTTCTGATCTTTGTAATTCTGGTGAACTTTCCCCCTTCCCCATAACTTTCGACTGTTTACGAATTTAGCAAACTTAAATCAAATTATTGCTTGGATTGCGAGCTAGGCTGTATTCTAGCTGGCGATTCCACTAAAAATTATTCGCTTAAAATATTGTGAGAACATCAAACATAATACTAATGAGATTTCTTAAAAATACATTCTAACGGGTCAAAAGACTATGAAGTAAAGAATGAAACTGGTACAAAATATAAAATTTTCCTGACTATCAATAAGTCTGAATTTAGCTATAAAATCCGTTGGGACTGACCCTTCACAAATAATCTATTGTATACCTATACCCACAAACAATAATGTCTACATAATACACAAAAGATCGTACTTTTAATGATAAATTCTGTTACTTTCTCCATGAAATGAATGAAATGATCCTCTGGGGATTCACTGGTGTCAAGAAGTACCTTGGAGGATGTCATGTTCCTACTCAAGTCTTTTTGGTTTAATGTTCTTGGTTTCATTTACCGTAATAAACTGAATTTGGATAGTTATTTACAGTTATATACAATTTTACTATTTTAGATACACTTCAAAACTAGTATGCGAGTATTATCTTCATTTTATCTTATTTCAATATCGTTATGTACCATTTTGGTACTTATAAAAAGAGTTCTCGAATTTGCTATTACAGCGTTACATTATACTTCAAACCCATACACCATACTTTGCATTTAGCAATAATATATTAGTACAATTATATTTTCATGAAAGCAACCCTTTTCATAATCAAGATTTTAATCGGTTGTTTGAGATGCCCAAAAATCAAATATTTTTTTATCTATTACAGACCAGCTTCAAAATTAAATTGTTAAGAACATCTGAGTTAGAAGTCCATATCTATAATTCCTTTTCAAAGGCGTGATCCAATTTCTAGTTATTGCGCCACCTTATCCTCCTAAATATTTACATCATCCGAGGAAGCCACAATAAAATTCTCTTTTTGAAGCTTTCAAAAATAAGTTAAAATTGACAACGTGGAAGTATAGAACTGTGACATTATTCTCGTAGCTTGCAAAGTTAACAGTAATCAACGTGAAAGGATAATTCGAAGGTTCAGATGTCAAAACTTGAAAAGAAATATCCTGGACCCCTTCATGTTTTTGATTGACTTGGAAAAAACTGATAGAGAAGAGCTAACCTAACATCTAGAATAGTGTTTGGTTTGGATTGTTTGAATTTCGTAGAAGAATATTACGATAAAAATTGCTCCGAGCGAGCTTCTCTATTTATCTTTAAGTCCTAGTAGATGTTCTGGAGTCATGGCTGGTTGATGAGCGTAGTTTCGGATTTGGTGTAAAGAGATGAGTTGATTGGGGAAAGCATTTCCGGGTGATTTCATATCCATTGCTGTCATTTGATGGTGGTGTCCCGACTTTTGAAACGAAAGGGGTTCATAGGGGATGTATGCGCGAGTGCCTGGTGGTACTCCTCCTGCAGTCATGTTGGCGGGAATTTGCAACATGGTGCTCTGGGAAAGCAAATAATTCTAAGTAAGTAAACGTCGGAACATGTTATAAACAACGAAATTTGTAAAATAAATTATTAAAATAAACGAAAAAGAAAACAAAAGGTCATTTACATTGTTCAAAACTACCGTTTGAATGGGAGTGAAAGCACTGGCGCCAGCTCCCTTGCTTGATGCCAACGCGTTAGCGATGGCGTCGTACGGATTCGTTGGGGTAGATGGCTGTGTGGGGTGGTGCTGACCGAGATTGTTTACACGAAGGTCATCAGGCCCTTCACTTCCTTGACGGCCTAATATGCTTCCCTGCCCGTTGTTAGGAAGACACATTGATGGCGGACTGCTTTCTCCGATGTCGGCTTTACCCCAGTACATTTCAGGACTTGGAAGAACGTTTCCAGAGTTGGTGACCTGATGGCCTTGACCATTTGAAGTGCCATTTCCTGTTGATAAACGAATAATTTCGAGTAAAGTTAAAACAATCTTTTTTCAAATTGTAATAAGCTTTTTTCCGAGTAGCATACGCACGTGATAAAGAAAAAGCAAAACAAAATCTAACACTCCCAACCTATATACATTAGGTAAAAAATACGCATATAGTCGTGTCATCCTGAATACAAATAGGATTAAATAGTGAAAAAGGTCAAGAGCAAAACAGAATTATGGCCTTACCCTTACCATTAGTTTGGTGGTGGTTATTATTGTTATTGCTGCTATTATTGTTATTGTTGTTTTGTCGGGCCATTCGTTTCTCGGACTTTTCTACGTGTTTCTGCATGTGTTTCGTCAAGTATGTCTCTTGAGTGTAAGACTTTCCACAGAAATTGCAAATGTGAGTTTTCAAATGCTTCGATTCCTTGTGTTTTGGAATATGGTCGAGGAGGGAAGCCTCATCCTGAAAACATTTATAACAAGAGTTGCACTTGTAAGGCTTGTCAGTTTGATGACAACGGGAATGAGATTGAAGGTTGGAGAGCTGGGAAAAGGCCTTATTGCAACCGCCATGTCGACATTTGTAAGGCTTATCTCCTGTGTGCGTTCGGATGTGCTGTTGTAAATGGGAGAGCTGAGTAAACTTCCTCTGACAAATTTCACATCGATAAGGCTTGATTCCTGGTAAAAGCAATATTGAAATAAAAATCGTAAAAGTTAATAATAATTGACAAGTAGTTGATGGTGAAAGCGAAGTAATATCACAGATATATTCATCATGGCGTGAATAATCGAAATCACATAAGGAGAGCAAAATGTCTCTTAAAATTTTGAACAAAGTATTCTACTCCATCTTAACATTGGTAATTTTCAAAGCGGAAGTGACTTTACTTACCAAGATGTATTCTGCTGTGCTGGGAAAGGTAGGAACTGTTGGCGAACGCTTTCGTACATTGAGTACATTTGTACGGCTTGGCTTCCCTCATGTGGATCTGAGTATGAAGTTGTAAATCCGCTTTAGATGTGAAAACCTGCATAAAAAATATTTTTGAGCCATTAAAAGATATTTTTACTTTTTACAGTATCTCCTACACATTGTTGCATAATCATCGGCATAAATTCCGGTGTCAGGTAGTACTTAAACCAATTTTGGGGGTACGAGAAAGGACGCTATTTCAACTCGCCCCTCAATCTGTGATATCAAAGAGGTGCAATAAATGGTACGAGTTGTCTTTCTAAATTCTCCCCACTGCTGACTGCACGTAATGCAGACGAAATTTTCATACATTTTTTAATGAATAGATTCACCTTCGTGGGGTTCACAATTTACGTGTCATAAAACAACTGTGTGCCAGTTCAACATGTGAAAAACTAAAAACATACTCCCAAAAAAATACCTGAAACTGTATTGCTTGTCCGGCATTTAAAATATGTGTATGTTCTCTATAAGATCATTTAGCCGCACAAAGCTTGTGCTTTAGCCCTTAGCCCAACTTTACGTTCCGAAATGTCTCATAATTAGAATGTAAGACAAATCATGTTAGGAAACGTTTTCAAGGACAGCAATTAATCTACATCTAGCTCGTCAAACATCAACAAATTGAGTTTCCTCCAAACAAATGTTTTATTCCTAGTCAAACTTGAATGAGGATTTTCATTTCATAAAGTTCAAAGTGAGGTTCACATGTGTTCTCATGAGGTAGGGCGGTATGGGGTTTGGAACGTGTCTGTATAAGAGATAAGAAGAAGTATCCACATTTAGTGGACGAACATCGTGAATAATGAAATGAGCTTTTTGATTCACAGGTTCGAGACTCGAGTCGTCAAAATGACAGGAAAACAAATTAGTGGCAGACAAAGCAATCTTAAAACTGTAGGATAGAAAAACGAGTGTAATTAATCATCTTTCTTCGTTGCAAACGTTTGGGGGAATCAAATTATTCACAAAGGAAAGGTATTACTACTAATTATGAAGATTATGATTGCTACTAAATGCCGTATTCCCATTGAGCACAATATTACTCCACCACAGAACACGGCTAAACCAGCCAAAAAACAGTTTCTCTGAAAGTGAATGAGAACAACTTCACGATGTGATCACATTCGTTGGATTTTATATTGATGCTGCAACTAGCTTCGTATAAAACACAAGAGCGGACAAGAATTTCCATAATTGAGCTCCAGGTTGAGTCAGATCCCCTCACACATTCTATTCACGATTCCACGAAAAAGAAATGTACTTGCGAAATTTCAGATTGTGAAACATTCACACGATTAGATCAATAATTGTACTACTATTTCTTATCAAAAATGAATGCATAATTAATAATTGCAGCCAGTCGGCCGAAATGAAGAATTACCCGTTGTTTCCAAACTTATGATTCGTCAAGATATTCAATAATATGCTTGTATCGATAATCCAACTTTGTTTCACAACTTTGCTCAAAGATGTCGCGATGTACACTAAACGAAAATCATTGGAAGTTGCTGAACGTTCCCCCGACCCGAGTCATCGTATTGCATGCATGTGCCTATCAAATTTGGCTTTAAATGATACACGCAATTCCTATTTTCATCATTTGATAATGATACATTTACAAGTATACAATACGAATAGTTAATTGTAGTTAGCCTTATCGAATACATCGGGAGATTGATCATTTAATACTTGAAACAATGTTCATATTTGCAAGGTGATTTTGGGCTTGAATTTAAGCATGCATTTCATTGCAATTATATGGCCACTACTTACTAAGTAGTCTTTGATTGTATTTACGGTTTACAGTTAGCTACAAAATACTAGAATAGATTTTTAAGATAAGACATACAAATTTCTCTGAAGATTGTTTCTGCCGACGTTTATGAGAATGTGCATGCAACTGTAATTCGTAATGTAAAGTTGCATGTCGTGATTGAAAACGGTTTTAAACCTTTTTCTAGAAAACTTTATACCAAAATTTCGATACCCAACAATAAAACTTCACGGCAGTATAAACATTAAAATTGACCCTAAAAATTAACAAGTAAACATCATACTAAACACGGGAGATTGCCATACAAATCATGTTTTAGAAAATTTACGGGAAAATATTCACAGCTCGTTGTAAATCACATAGAAAACGCTGTGTACTCATTCACAAATCATTGTATATGTAACCGGAAACATCCTAACAATGATATCGGTTAGGCAGGTGTAGCGTTATCTGCAAATATCTTTCTGCTTTGCAGGTAGTAAAAATAATCGGCTCTGCGAATCAGGAAGATTTGCCAAACAAATGTGGCTACAAACATTATGTAATAGTTATTCAGCACGTTACACCGATAACTCAGGCTAAAAAGTGCAGTCTAGTTTATCAGGTTGGATAATTTTAAACATGTCCATGGTCTTATGAAATCCTTTATCTTTGAATACCGATATCCTAGCTATTGTAATAGGTAAATATGTATGACTTATGTAATCCAAAAAAATGGGGATATGTTTCAAAGCCAGCATTGCCAAACATCGCCGTGTCTACTTTTCCCCACAACCGAATCGCTCAAAGAAACGATCCTGGGGGAAAAGTTCAACGGATGCGATTTGCAAGAAGAAATATTTATCAATAGTGGGATTGCAAGTTACTAATTTTAAAAACTCTTAGTGCCAGCCTGATGGCGGTGATAGTTTAAGAACAAACAGGAAAACCATTATTAAGGTGAAGTGCTTGGTTTCTCGGAGTATACTTCAGGTAGTAAAAAGTTGACTTGCAACTAACAATGATAACAACTTTGAATTTTATGAAGAGAAAAATCTAACGATTCTGATGGGATTGATGAAAGCTTCTTCAAAATTCTTGTCGATGTAAGATAATCCAGACATTTGAATTGAACTAACTCCTGTGCAGTAGCTCTTAAAATGAATCCGTCTTGCATAAGCTCCACTATGTTACTACATACTCATGTTGGGGAATATAATAAACCAATGCATTTAATTTTGTGTAGTTTCATTTTAATGGTTTGTTATCATTTTGAAATGTTATGTAATA
This sequence comes from Akabosia matsudoensis, assembly GCA_019593645.1. Taxonomy (NCBI): domain Eukaryota; kingdom Metazoa; phylum Arthropoda; class Collembola; order Entomobryomorpha; family Paronellidae; genus Akabosia; species Akabosia matsudoensis. The sequence continues at coordinate 12,032 of VICI01000145.1, forward strand.
AACCCGCACGCCTGCCAAAAACAATCGCCGAACGAATACAAAGCGGCTTGCTTGAAAGTGGATGTCATTTTAACCAAGTCATAGGTCAAGGATTCACTTGCTTAAAGATCATGGACGTCATGGACTATTGAATGATGTGAAAAAAACTCGACTAGCATCTTTTTTTCTGCTTTTGCCGCATCGTTCATAAAAAGTTCAAAATGACGTTCACATATACCTGGCTGGGATATTTTATTTGATTCTTTTAATTGCGAGCGGACTGGACAAATTCGTTATTTTTGTGAAAAGTTCTCTTACGGTAAATGTTTTACTGACGGGTAAGGGTACGCAGAAATAAAACAAAATGAGATCAACTCTCCTACCACGACTCTTTAGCCCATTTTAAGTGTTAATGTATTGTTCTTTTGGAATCAATCCGCTCCAATAAAATAATGCCCTTCTATATAATAGAACCATTGGTATTAACATCAGATCAGATCGGTTTCCTTAAGCGCTTTAAAGATACCCTTCAGTTTATTGTAGTCGTAACGTAATTCTAACCCTTAAAACCCTTAAAAAACATTCGGTACTAAACCCTTACTGTACTTAAGGACATTGTTGTTCCGCTGTTTTAAAAAACGGTTTTTTGGACATTTTGGAGAGTTAAAAAACTAAAAATCCTACACGAAGCAGAACAATTGATTGCTGAGACATATGCAATATAAATTAATGGTTCTTTGGAAAAAAGGGATCTATAACTGCTGTCATCAAGTCCAAAATGCCATTGCATGATGCTTTATTTTCTACGAAATTACGGTACATGATTTTTTTACTATGGCTATAAAATAATCAACTATGATGAGAAAAATAATGTAGGTGCTTACAACTCTATTTATCATCTATCAGCCATGCAACGTGCGTACAAATAATTTTTAGTGTTTACGGTAGTGATCTTGACATTGACAATGACTGGCTTCTCAAGTACAACATGTGTATTTATTTTCAGGATACGAAAGGAGCTTTATACAACGTAGACACTTATACACCTCCTTGGAAGCGGTGAATGTCAAGATCAACATGCGTACTTGTGTGATTATTCTCACAGACATAAAAATGAGCAAGCTAACAACTTCGATTCACTTCCTTCTCACCTGCCTGTATAACTTTATCTACAGACATTGTGAGCACTACATGCATGATTAATACAAAGAGAATTACTAGTGCTAATTATATTAGTTGCAATCAAACTATATACAAGTTCTGTTGGTGAAGACGCTACATTTTCAAGGGTTTTATCACACAATGATCTATAATAATTTCCTATACTTTAAAATAGTAGTAATAGCAAGGCATATATGTATATTATCATTGCCAACAACACCTATTAATACCCACATCACGAGTAGTAGTTACTTAAGTATTATTGGATCATAATTGAAATATAATTTTGGATTCATATTATAATACACCTATAAATACGTCAACATACGAGACAAATCAAGTTGAGCGCTGAAAGGACTTATGCTTGCCTTTTGTAAGCAATTTAAAATTGTTCCTATACCGTTTTATGTTACATACATTTTAACGAAATATTGAACGTAAAATCGAACTCCAAATTATTAAAGACGTTAAAGATAACCTTAGCTACTGAAGAATACATTTTTAGAGTCATCATAAAGGTTAATTCTTTATGGCATAGTAAGATGCTTTATGCGTCCATATTCCAGTGACATAAAAGACGGTATGCGTAAAATGCATACACATAGTTTGATTCTAAATACATACTCGAATACTTTTTATTCCCTTCAATCATTAACTTGTCATCTTTATTTGCGTAATGAACGCGTATTAGCGCTTAATGGATCATGCTAACAAAAGGATATGTTTAGTTTTTCAAGCTGATAGGAAAGACCAAAGACAAATCCCCGTGAAGTCTCAGCTTACAGCGCAGTCTCAAAGCTTTGGGTTTTGTAATGTACATGTGGAATGTTCACTGGCGTTGTCCATATGATACACTAAAATCTGTTACTAATCTGAAATGATGTGAGCATATCTCCTGTAGTGGTTTGTCTTTTCGTAAGCCACTGAACGCCAGAAAACCTTGAAACTGAAGCTTAGCTCAAAAACTCTCTCTGGATGGACGTGTTCTTTATGTTACTTAATCGGAACGATTCTGTGCGTCTTCTATCTTACTGAGCCAACTACCAACTCTACGATGCAAATCATTCTCAAAGTATGTCTCGAGTTTTAATTTTTCCAAGCGTAGTGTTGGCTGCAATTTTCTACGTGATTCTTCGTTGTAGTTTTCTACCACACTACCTTTTGTGTGAGAAGAGAACGTGGAGTGCCGAAGGGGTTGTTTAAGTAGCCTTTATGTTTATTTCGAAACAACTCCGACCGTACATATTTACAACACTAGAGTTTTCAGATGCTGCGTAGAAATTTGGTGTACCGAAACCACGGCAGTACAGCAATGACACCGCAAAAGAGCATCATCGAAAACTTATCGTTCATGTAGTAAACGTGATCATGATGAGCGGCGAAATCTACGCTATATTTTTAATGAACGTCACATCTTAGCATCATAGTCCTAACTTCTAAAAGCCATACGGCTAAACGGTACACTTAAATCTACGATAGTCATATTATTCCTTTTGTTATACGTTGGTACAGGAATAAAATATTCACAATAATCGTTTTCCTCAAGCGGACCAACCAAGTCAAAAACATCGCCGTCTATGTCATCATCTCTAATTTAAGTCCCTATTGCAGAGAAGCCTATATACTAAGGCATCGCTTGAGGATCTACTTGCCGAAAGAAATCCATATTTTTGGACAAATGTTTTACCCTATTGATACATAAAAGTTATTCTGATTATTTTGTTCCCATTTGGAAAGGTACCAGAAAAATTTTATTCCTTGAAAGGAATATTTGAGTTTATAATCAAGGACGAAAATGGATCGAATTACTGAAAAGAAGTATCGAAGTCGACTGATTACACAGTTTTTTGATATCCTGATGAGTTATGGTATACAATCCCACCTTCTCCAGAATTAACATTCAATCAACCTCTTTCTTTTTTCGACCATATTTGGGATTCATTGGATTCGAATAAAATCAAGATGTACGCTAATTACATATAGAACAATGAGGAGAAATAATTTATTAAGCCAACTCATTCATCTTGTAAAACCACGTTTTAAGTATCAGGAAGCTGGCCTTGCCTCGGTCTGAAATTAAGTATGAAAATGCAAGTATATTGCTGAAAAAGGAACTCCTTTTTGTGCCATTTTGTTACGCTCAGTTGTATTGTACACGCCCAATTGAGTGGTAATAGTTGTTGTGCGCAAAGTACATTAGTGCGGTAGTATCTTAGGGTGTACAGTAATAAAGTTATCATTAAAGTAAAATTCAGAGTTTTGTCCTGGTCCCCTGAATTTCACACTGCCTGAGCAAAGACAAAAACAATCTGTCTCTACCGCAATGAGCCTCAAGAGTAATGGTCGTAAGCGAAATTGAAATTTTCAGTGCTATGTCCATTTTATGGCAAGATTCTATTTGAAAGCATTAGCCAAAAAGGAAGGCATATACTAATTCAAGTACACTCACCAACATTAAAAACAGACCATTTTATATGGAGGCGTTTGTAGAGAAATCAAGTAGTTACATAGTGGTTTGTATAGGCTATTTACATCATAATCGTCAACAACGTTACAAAAACGATACAAACAAAAAAATGGTAAAACAACACACCTTGATCTAATCAAAACCCCATTAGGCCGAGCTCGCCCATACATCTGACTGAAGGTTTCCAAAAAGCATATATTTTTGCGAAGTTACGGAGTTTGTGTTTGTTGTAAATGAAGTGCATGGGGACAATAATTGCGTACACTGAATCATCATCGCAATCACAGCTCTAATAATTATGTAAATCTTCTCCACAACTCTTTCCATTAATTGTTAGATTTGAAGATCCTAACGAAACGTTGTACTATAAAAACCATTGACTGTCCGTAATAATGAGTTTATACTAGCGTTTTTGACAAGATTACACGCAATCAACTGTACCCAGTGCATGTAAAATGCACTATTTGTTTATATTATGTAACACGTTATATTGAACATTATTCTATTTTCAGAGGAAACCCTACGTAAATATTATTCATATATTTAAATCTAAAGTTGCCTTTTACATCTTCCGAATGATCCTATTTAAAGTTCAATTCCAAACTTACAACATCGAATAATGCAATTTGAATTATAACGCGAAGTCTCGATCTATGTTATACTTGTTTTTGTATGCTTACTTTACTGCGTTGTCGCAGAATGGTTCAATACAGACAGAATAGGAGAAGTGCGGAGATGAAATGATCACCCTACAGGCTTCCTAATAGTATAACTTTTGTCTGCATTGTTTATTGACAACAATATGCTTGTACTGAACTGAGAAACATTGTATGATCATGGGATAAAAAACTGACGAATTTCACCTTCAAATCTGTACAAGGCTACCCAAACATACCAATGTCAAAGTCAGTGAATGAGTAATCATAAAAATATGTACCTATTATAGCAGGTATAATGCAATCAGAAATATCTGCGCTCACCGATGGTTAGGTGCTAGCATTAGCTTGACTCTTATACTTGCACGTTCATAGCTTCTGCATATCAATAGAGGGAGAAATCCTCTGAATCTATATCGATAAATCAATTATCGTTCTGAGGAATCATTATATAAATTCAATATAAATTTCGAGGCAAAAAATCGTAGTTGGAACACTAACAAATAAGGCTAACAATGTGTACTTCTACGATCCTAAAGCTTTTAGTTTAAGTCTGGAACAGATTGTCCCAATAAAGTCCTAACTGTAACGGTACAAAGATTTACGATGGCAGTCAAATGGACGGCTATTTTATGACATTTTTCCTACATCTTCCGTGTACGTGGTTATTCATCACTTTTTAGTTCTCAATTTGAGTAGTAAGGAATCTTTGGTCACTGCGCACATTGACAGGCAATCAACTGGATTACGAAAATTAAGCTCGGTACACAGCAGGTAAAAATCAAATGTGTACAGCACCACGTGCCATTGATTGTGTGTTTTGAGTTAACTTTTCGAGGCACGTTCCTTTTTTCAGCTGAAGTGTATTGCACACAAGGGAGATACTGTCCATAATGTGGGTACGAAATCATAATGCAACAATAATGATAATGATGGAACCATCCTACTATTCATTTCCAGACCACATATATATTCTGTGGATTGGCATTGGCAATGAATTTTATCACTTGCACCCATCTCTAATTCTATAAGAAGTGACCTTGAATGGAGTCACATTTGCTTATAAAAGCCGTTTAAGGTCTAGGTGAATGTTAAGGACGCCATTAATATTTGGCGTTGTACTGTTTACAGGTATAAACGTAGGTTTTAGCTAAGAAATGAAGACAAATTTTAAACAGCGACCAATTAAGTAAATCTGAAGATTATTCTAGCTCCTATATGAACACCTTTCTTTGACACACATCGAGCTGGATATGAAGTAGCAGCTACAAAATGCCTGATTATTCTTCACGATTACAGGAAAATTCTGCTATTCTAAAAATCAAATCGAGTGAATTTCTCTGGACCCAAGAATTCTTTGATAATCATAACTAAACATGATAATATTGAATATTAATATTCATTTTTTACAAGCAGCCCCTCGTATTCTCTGAGGATTGGCGTTAGGCCCAGCGGCTCACTGCACGAACGTGTACATTTTTAGCTCTTGAAGGACTTCCGGATGCATGCCCAGTTTTGTCGCAGCCTTGAATGCCAAAACCTGATTTCAGTTATTTCAAAACATTTCAAATCATCAACATCAAGACAAGACACTATAACGGAAGCTAGTTGTAAATGTCTTCTTTATCGCACATCTATCGCTTAGAACTATGGAACTATAAAAGGCTTTATAAATTACCAGCAAAGCTAGAATGAATCCATCGTATTTCGTGGATTAGAATGAAGCCTAAGTCGCTACAGGGTGTGATACGGAAGCTAAAGCAAGTCCAGAGCTGGGATATAGATGCTAATATGCAAGGCCACTTTCAAGTGCCAAAACCAGCTTAGATGTAATGTAGCTTTATTTTTCAAATTTTCAATTGTAATATAGTATCTTGCATCGCATTCTATGATCAAGTTCTTTACTACACGAATGTCTTACATTCCAAGCACTCAAATATGTTTTAACTTAATGTGAATTCAATTGTTCGTAGGTATAATATGCAAGCAATTTATATTATAATAATAATAATCTATATAGCTAAATAAAGATTAACAGTTTCGTGCGAAAGTTTAGTTTTTAGCTTTCTAATCTCTTCCAAACTTCACAACAACCAGTAGTTCAAAGCTTTAGTAATAAGTAACAGACAAATCACTACATAACTCATGCTGCTGCTGCTGCTGTGAACGCGTCACTGAAAAATTTAAAATTACCAAAGACCGATTCCCTTAAAATGCATGCATGAATAATTTTATTTAAAATTCTGGAATCAAATGAATATGCTTTTAACGAAATATTATAAAAATTTCCCTCCCAAAAGGATCCCCTGCCAGTTTCATTGACAGGTAATAACTCAAATGAATAAAAAACATACATAGTTGCAATTTAAAAAATCCCAGTGCGAAATCGAACAGATTCTAATAGCTTACTCCTTTTAAAAGTTACACATGATACGTTTTTTAAACAAAATTACGAATTCAAAATATCCAAATGACCAGTTTTGCTCTTACAAGGGTCATTATCATCATTGTCCCTAAATGTTTACACCCTGTTTTCAAACGGCAATGTTTTTTTTTTAAATTCACCTGCCGTTAGCAATGTAAAAAGGTTGCACGCATTATCCCATCATCGCGATCCCTTTCTCAATTCACACACGCCACGAAAGAGCATGAAAGGGAAAAGTGAACAAAAAATAGCAAAACAAAAAACTTTAAAAGGATGCACCATGCATCCTCTCAATAGACACAATAACCAACCTTCGGACAAAAAACATGAGGTCCAGGTTGCATAATGAACTTGCCTTTACCCAACATGAAATTTTATGTAAAAAACCGTACCACATGCTTGCATGTGGCCAACAAGTAGATTGTTGAACGGTCACAACAACATCACAACTGATCTGCTTTTTTATGATGGGAAGCAAACTAGTCAATAATATCAATATCCTCGTAAACGCATTACGCATGCATTATGATCCGACAACCTATTTATCATTACACTTGAAAACTTGTAAATAATTTTCTTTTTTCAAAAATCAAGTACACATGAATAGAGAAAGAATCAATCTGGAGTGTGTTGTACACAGTTAAGTGCGACAAAAGTGTTAAACTTTTGGGCTTCATTATGACCATTTTATTCATGTTTGTATTATGTAAAATACAGTCCTACTTTTTATATCTGACCATTAGTGCGCCGCAGCTGTTGTCCAGGATTGGCTCATAGTTAGAAGCATTGTGATTTTTTGCAAAAACCAGTTATGTGTAAGAAACCATGTAAGTGGAAAGGGAAAGGTTGTTTTTTTAAATGAACAGATCCACACAATAGGGACAAAACAAATGTATCCATTACAGACAAAAATCGTATTAAAAACGCAACTCTTTCCAGCAAAGTAAGACGGAAAATGATCGGTAATCATTATCATGAATATGTTTATGAATAAATTATTTTTTACAACAGTAGTGTTTTCTATCCTTTACATTTCACCATTATAATTTTTATTTTAACCCCATATTTTCTCGAGGAATCTCTTTTTAGATACGATACTTTCTGTTTGACCGATTATTTATGGATGCATCCTTTTTTTAAAGCGGACATCAAGTATTTTAAACCATTTCAGGAGAGTCCATGCATTAAAAAACTAACGGATGAACTTTCTACAGGGAATCCCTAATGTCTTTCATATTCATGCAGTTCATAGTTTTTAGAAATATTCTGTAATGGTTCTTTAGATAATTTATGCAAACTGTTTGCACATCATGTTATTCGAGACATTAAAACAGGATTAAAATAAACTCAATTCTGACAGAAATCAATTGCTGAGTCATTCCCGTGTCAAAGTCTGCGGAAATATTTAAGGACAGCATGGAAATTGTATCAAATGCCATTGCCGGGACTTCCTTACATCTCATTACCAGGTACATAAATCAGTTGAACTTTTATGCTTATTCCAGTAAAAGACAAGGAACCACATTTTAAAATCATGCATTTGTTATTCCACCACAATGACTCGAAAGGCGGAAATAAAATCATGATGACTTTACAAGGATACGTTAGCCAGCTACTACTTTGTATCTGTGTTTACCCTCTTCGTGTTTACAGCTAGCTCATATAGAAAGACCACTCGAGTGGCTGATATGCCATCGCCATCATCATCAACGAAGTAAGTAAAAAAATGTTGCTGCTTTTTACTATCTGATGCATTGCATGCAATACCTAAATGTATGTTTGTTTGCAATAAAGACCTACAAATCTGCCATCAGCATGAAGTTCACAAAAAATGTCATTATCCGTCACTATTGTGGTTGGACATTTTTTACAGGTATCAATGTACAAAAATTATTATCCTCGATCATCATTCGAATCATTAATAACCATCTTTCCAGCAGTTGAAGTGATTCGATGATGTACAGTTTATGACATGATGACCAGAACAAAAATCGCTTTTGAAGCTAATCTTGAGGTTAAGGATTTTTGAGAAAAAACAGGAGGTAATAGTAATTTAAAAGGCTCGTTATCTGAACACAAAAAAAAAGGAGAGATCATTTATCAAATATGTCCTTTTCAGTTTTATGACGCATAAATGCACATTTTACGTTTAATGTCAAGGTATAACTTTGGGTAAAGGAGATATAAATCTCGTTCTCAAGTTGAATATCTAAAAAATGTACACATCTATACTAAAATTGTCAATTCAATGCATATTGAGAAGGATGTGAATGACATTAGTGAGTACGAAATAGATGATTTCCTTCACTATTATTGTGTGCAATATGTTTACAGCTGTAAACGTAGGAGTTTGTACATTTGTCTTGTGCTATGATCATCTTCAAGCCACACTTAAATTCAAGTTTTTATCAGTGAGCCAACATAAAGTAGGACCAACTTCTGAATATTATTGGTAAATATACTTGCTTATTTCAAAGAAATAATATGCAAGTAAGAATGCCAAAAGGGCAATTCCTTTTATTGCACTAAACATATTTCAATCATACCTTGTCCTCATTAGTGGCTGCTTCCTGTATACCGTTCATTACTGAGGACCTGAACGACTCCACCGAGCCATTGGAATCGACCAAGGCCATAGTGGAATACTGTAACCGTGGACTGCTGTCTCGCACCATTTTCCTGTTCTTTTGAAGTCAGTCAATTGGTCCCTCAAAAAGGCACTACGAACGTAGTTTTCTAAACCGCGAATTATGAAGCGAATTTTCTCGTTGTCTAACCGCTTATTCCAGTCGACGAAACAGCTTAAGTTCAATCACAGTACGGAAGAATAGCTATAACATGTAAACTATTATCACTTGAACGAAGGAGCACTCGATGAGTTATATACTACAAACCAATTTGTCATTTTCCCTATTCATAACACTCAACAAGGCACTAAAAGTTCTGAGATAAAAAAGGGATTGAGCATACAAAAAGATGAAAAGTTTGTTTTTATGGTGGGCTCTTGATTCACTTAAGAGCTTTGGAAATGCATCCAGACTTTTGGACTTGAGTTCTTCCTACTTTTAGCATTTGAATGATCAAATTTTTTAAAAATACAATCAATTAGGCACTAATATTTACAAATAAAGTTTTAATGCACGCATAGTTTGAAACCTGCCATTTATAATCCTGTGTATTTAATTTCTTGAAAAAAAAATCAACTTGCTACTCAGTAGTCCCACAAGTCTCAAGGTTTGCATGCATAAAACAGGCAGTTAAGTCTTCAAGATCAAGTTCAAGAGGAACGACACATTTGTAAACTTGGATGGTATAGGAAAGACTGCATGAGAGAGCCTCTGCGAGCTACTCTTTCGACTCACTTAGTTTGCCTCCACGCGTTGGGACTTATCATCATCATCGCGAAGAGTCTGCTAGATATTCATATAAAATATCGTGTATTATATATGCGCATATGTGAGCAAGTAGTAATGGTATTACTGCATTTCACAAATAAAACGGTATGCAGCGTGATATATTTCGATAATTTCTTGCTGTAATATACTTTCGTCTCCACTAATACTCATTTCCTCGTGCTTGAACTTGAACACCAGTTTAACATGGAATAAAAAGAGAACACCTCAGTTTGCCAATATAAACGCGTTTGAAACGAATTATGAGTTTTCACTTCTTGCATTGCATCTTCTTCCAAAGACGATAAGCTTCTTTTTAAAGTTATGAAGTTTATTAGAGAACACTACTGGCACGTTGCAAATCCGAAGAACTTAAGAAAAAAAATTCTTACATGCACACCTAATATTTTCTTTCCATGAAGACTCAGTTGACGACGTCTTAAAACATTGCATGTAAGATATATGTCCCAGGAAAAATGTTGCAATCGGCAATCACGCTAGCGTGAGCAGACTCAGCTTTAAAAAAAAACAGGCGAGAAGCAGTCGGGACGCACAAAACCCTCCAGTAAGTGCATAAAAAATCAAAACAGTGAGTAAAAAATAGACACAAGTTTTTTTGTCTCTTTTCTTGCCAGCTCCTTTCACTTACAGCTCTCACTGAGGAGCATGCCACGCTCTTAGTAGTGCAGTAAATACGATGCAGAAACCAGAACCAAACTTTTTTTTTATGGATGGATTTAGCAATGTGCTCTTTTTTGAACAAATCGTCAGCTTCTAGTTTATGCAACTTGTGTCAATGATGAAAAAACACATTCACATCATCCAGTTGATAATCTAAGGTGATGTTTGAGTCTTTTCTTATTTCCCTTTTTGAATATTGAACATATTAAATACTCTTTTAAAATTTTTCATACTCTTCTGCTTCCTCGTAAGTTCCTTAATGACACTGAAGAAATCGACAAAAAAGAGTTTTGCAGACTTTGAATCCTTAGCTTGCTGGATAATTTGTATTTGATTTATACATTATCTGCACAGCAGCGATATCGATTAAAATGTCAATGCACTGATGTTTAAATGTCAATATTGCAAGAAAACTTCGGCATATTAAGAGTTAAATTTTAAAAACACATAAACACTTTTTTGTTTGTTATTGCTGTTATCTCGATCAAAGAACAAACTGGTAGAGGAAAGTTCACCTTGTTGCTGTTTTTTCTCTCTGTCTGATACACTAATATTTAACTGCTGCAGTTGTACTATTATTAACGATGATGATGTTGGTAGCACTAGATCTTGTTCAAAATGATGTTACCTTTTCAATGCAATCAGAAATAGTACATCGGCTACAAAAACACAACACAGTTAGTGGTTGTGCGCTGCAATGCATTCAAAGAAGCGACGGATGAAAACGCTGCTGTTAATGTGAGGATCATGCATGCAGCAACAGCGGCAGCCGCAACAGTAAGGCTGTTCCAGTGTGGTAGTATCAAGTTGGTATTTTTTGCTCTTCGAATTGCAAAACCCGACTGAACGAATAAGTTAAAGCTGAATGTACCTAAACCCTCGAATAAAAAGAGCGATTCAACAAGCTCTTCTCAAGTTTTGCCATTCTTTACTTACTCAAAGGAGATCATGCAACATTACGTTACGCTCTCTCTCTCTCTCTCTCCCCGTTTTGTTGTTCCATAATAACAGCGGAGTTAAAAAAATAATAATAACAGGAATACAACATGCTTCCCTATGCCACGTTATGCATTTGTTCCATCTCACTCTTGCACTTACTCTTCTTGAGAGGACGAAGGGAAGCCAGAATACCATCATCATCAACATTACCATCAGTTGAAGAGTTACTTTCATATGCCATAAGTACAGGAAAAACTTCTCTCTCTCTCTCTTTGCTTGTTCACTCAATCCTAACGTCGCCGTCGTCACCGACGTGCCTTCTTCCAAAGTTGTACGATGGAGTTTTTTATGCGTGTACTCGTCTCATGTTGCCTGGAAATACTTGCATATCCTTTTCCTTATACGCTAGACAAGAGAATATCGACATACAGATACGAATACGGGAGAAGAATTGAAAATAGTAATATATGGGTAAATAGCTATACTTAAAGTCTCCCTCGTCTTTCCACGTTATTTTTATTTTTTATATCTAAGCCGCGTAGCTTTAATGCACGGACAACAGTCATCCTTATTTTGGTTGCAAGCTACAGATTTTATACTCATAGAATTTATATGTAATGAAGATTGAAGAAGACGTTGTACGATGGTACAACAGCAAAATAATCGGCAGTAGAGCAAGATAATGCTTAGTTTTATGTTTTTTCGTATAAACCAACATTTTCATGTATTTACAGGCACTCAGTTCTCCCTCCTTTACAATCGGATATGATCATTGATGTAACAAACATTCTAGCTACGGAAACGCATTGCTTGCTTCTCCAGTAAATACGCAAGGACAATTGTAATTTAACCAGAATCAAGAAAACAGAAGATTTCAGCATGTCCACTCTAGTTCGAACTCTACATTGCATATTTGTTGGCTGATTAAAACTATTAATTGTTTTTGCTCTCGGAACATATTAAATACATAGAACTAGGCCATGTAGTACTGTTTGTAAGTAATGATGGTAATAGAATGCTTCTGTGTTGATGTTTTGCAGATTTCAATGTGAGAATTAAATACCAAAACCACCTTCTCGTATATTATATTACGTGCTAAACTACGGTATACTCTATTATAATGGCGTACTTTTAGACTATGTTTTGATTCGGAACAAAGTTGTGTGTGATGCATCTTATCATTATTTTAGCAGCGACTGTTTATCAATATACAAATACTGACACTAGACGTTTACAGCAAATTTATCAGTTTTACTCTGCCACACAACGCACAATTTTTTCCATCTTCTAAAGTGAAGTATTAGCGTTTGTCCAAATTGGAAATATATAGAATTAGAATGTAGATTGAAAGCAAAAGGGAGAGGAAGATGATGCTTTGCCGATTATTTTTTAGACAATGGAAACGTGGGACTTTGTCTTCCGTGCAGGCCAACTGCTCGAAGTATATGAAACATCAGTTTCAGTCAGGTAAAACAGAAGGAAGCTGCAACCCTTTGACTTTGAAACTATGCTTCCTTTTTACAGCCCAACTAACTGGCAGCAGCAGTGTAAGCTGTAATATAGAATTATTATTGAAGCATCCTCCCTTTTCAAAAAGGAGTTGCCTACGTTTAAGATCAAGGGAAAGGAAGGCGATGAATCATTCAAACAGAACAGGTAAAGGTGTGCTGAAGTTGAAGAAGTATAAGATAGCCGACTGCAGTTATTCTGGTTCGAAAATAGCCTGCCTTATAAGATAATAATATCAAGAGCAGCAACAGCATGATACCAGAAACCAAAGAATTGAGGTTTTCGATAAAAAAAATGACTGCACACACTGCGCATAGTTGTATTTAGCTGTGATGATTATGCCGATACTGTTATTGCTAGTTATTTGATGGCATGAAGACGTTGATGATGATGATCATGTAGCGATAATAAGTTGGTGTGACTAACGTTCAAAAGAAAGGAAAAGGCTTCCAAGACGAACCCTTTGATTGGCTTGGACTGAAGACTAGGAAGTGAAGCAAACGTCTCAAGACCAAGGTTGCATCGAACAGGCAGCAGCAGCAGCTCAAATTTATGCCAATATATACACTTTTGGGGGCGCTATATTAAAAACCTGCTATTGAAGCTTGCAAAGAACAACGATGCATAGTATAATACCCAAATAGTGATGTAAATAAAAAACATGAAACGTGTGTGGATGCTTTCATTACTGCAATGCAATGGAATGATTATCTGATGTTCGCGTATAGTTATATATCCAGGGTATTATTAAGCGTAATGGATTCTATACGCAATAGGTAGACGCTATAGCTATACACTCGTAATATAAAGTTATATTGTCATATGAACCGTCCGTTTGGAACACACGCTTATGAACCAAAGCCTTATATGAAACTAGCATGACTGACGACACCCCTTACGGCTGACAAAATGTTGCTCAAGGTTCTTCCATGAGGAGTCGAGAGGATTTGTCCATTGAAAGGAAAATTCTAAACAAAACCCCTAGATTACCTTGGATTCCCTAACATCATCTTACACGACTCGCGTTTTTACAAAACTCAAATGATAATTCCATAGCATTCGTCAAAATTGTGGACGGAGATGCTGCAAAAATGACGATCGCAATGGCGCTGGCGCTAGCCCTTTTATTAGACTTAACTTTGGCCAATTGGGAATGCGTTACTTTTTATTTTTATAAATTATCATTATTTTGCATTGTAAATTTAACCCATTAATACTGATTTTGAGAAATGGTTAATCGTTAATATTTTATTAGCTAACTAATGAATGCTAAACTCATTGTCAACATAGTTGCGTACTTTTTCAAGCCTGTCATCTAGGATTCATCAATGTCCTTCAAATCAATAAATCAACGTTCAATAATGAAGCATTTAAAGCCAAGTGCATTTTAAATTCGTATGAATAGTAAAACTAGAGCTTTTACACCAGACAGACCACAAAAACTCGATATTACTTTTGTTTACCTTAGGACAAATTTCGCTGGAATCTCCGCTAGCTATGCATCACAACAGACCGAATTTAAGTGTTGTATAATATATATATATATGATGATCAACTCATATACACGCTTAAAATCTCAAACTCATTGTATTCCCATGCCAAGATTATTCACACGCACTCAAATCTTCAAGACCAAAGTTGGATCGCAGTGAAGTGTTATTTGGTATTGAATTGCCATCGAAGAAACCTTTTATCAACTTGAAAGCAGCATGACTAGCAAGTTACAACTTACCCTCTGCACAATGCACGCTGTATCTTTGTTTATCATTACGCTGCCACTAGCGTAAAAGTTGCTTTATTCGTTCATCGTATACGATAATGCAGAGCCGTGTAACGTAGACTCATAAAAGGATTAATCTTTCAGGGAGCAACAGCGTTCGACTGGACATGCACACCTACATACCTCTTAGAAAGAACAACCATAACAGAGCCCTGGACTCTGGTTCAAGAGAATAACTGGAAGCATGAACCGTTCATGTGTGGGAAACCATATAGGATACCATGTTGGAGTTGCACAGATACAAGCAAGCAATTTATACAAAATAAAAGTTAGGCTGACAATTCGACCGATGAGGAGAGCGCAGGAATGAATTTACCAGCGATCATAATGACGATGATAAGTATGGTTTGCCTCTTCGGCTCCTTCAGTTTCGTTTACAAGCATTTTCCAGTAAGTCATGTACATGGCTGTATAACATTGTATTGGTTCAGAAAGTGCTACGAGCAGACAAGAAGTATCGTGACTTTAAAAGTTGGGCTCCCCATTTTTACTTGTCCATATGGCTCATCATACTGTTATGCGTTGCATTGGTTTTGAAGTTCAATGATAGATGAATTCTCCCCTGGATACAACCTTGTTCACACGGAGGGAATTCATTGCAGACGCAGGCACACATGTTTCTTTTTCAAAACTGTTATGCTCTTCTACAAAAAGAAATGTGCACGTTTTTATGTAAAAATATCTTCACCAAATATACAAATCAACAAATGCAAAAAAAGATTGGCAAAAATTCAATAATTTTTAGATTATGTTGACTAGCTTCAAAAACTATCAACCTAATTAGCATAGCATACATAACTACCTAACTATTAACTATATATACAGGGATATATATATGTAGGTAGAAGGGAAGCTTCTTTAATGGGTTTACATTTCGGTTTTAAAACACTAGAATTGCACCTCAGATAAATCAACCAGAAAGAAGAAAACAAAATGATTCATATTTCCGACCTGTGAAACGTAGATCAAATACGTTGGCTAAACAAAAGCTCAACGTTATGAGTTCCTGTCGATTTACCTGGCAAATGTCTTTACTATTCATCTTGTTTGTGGAAAATCATTGGAACCATTGGTACACATATGACAATTTCATTCTAAAAAGTTGAAGGTGTGCCTTTCTGGACCTGTGGGAGATGCTATTTGAAAATTTCATTTACTACACTTCGTTGCGTATTCTCTGCCCAGAAGTTCTACAATTTTCCCACCTCGGACATGTGTGTTTGGTTGATGATAAGGTGCATAAGAAATAATAATAATAATAGCCGGAGGCTGTATACTAGAGCTAATTGATCTGATTAACTGAATATAGAATGAACCTTCGGATAGTGCACACCTTAGGATTAAATGTGACAAACTTTTCTTACTTTGCTCCATATAAGTTTCACGAAAGCTTCACTAAAGCAATCAAATGGAAGTGTATAACATGGCCCAAGCGACAAGAATAGAATACGAACTACAATATTTTATACCGGCCACCTTTACCGTGAGCATACGTACGCAGAAGGCAAAGTAAGAATATCGTAGGGTTGAAAAATTAGCGAATGGTGTTTGGTTGACAGTATCAAGATATATCAATCACAAAATAACACAAGTTGATTGAATTTCTTTGGGCAAGTTTTGGTAGGTAGCTCAAATATTACCATGAATTACAAGTTTCCTCATCTATAACCCGTAGAAGTAAAAACGGCAAATGTGCTGTCAAAATCGCGGACAAAAAAAACAAATTCAGCTATTCATCTGAGTGATTATCATCTTATCAGAGTCACGCATAGGTTTTAACTCTGTGCCTAAAAAAACTCCGAATTCAAACTAATAATAAACACAACTACTTGGAGTACATTCCTAAGCAGTAAGCAACATGAGATAGGAGTAGAAAACTTAAACAGTTTGAGAAATAAATAACCATTCCATTTTGCCGTAAACAATTTAGAATTAGTTTTTCCAGTTAAAGAACGTTACTTTAGCTCCTTTATAGAATCAGGGCAAAATGGATGGGCAGTTTTACTTCTGGAAACGTATGCGAAAACGTGAAAATCTAAACGGAGAAAAAGACTGGTAACAATAATAAAGAAAAGGGCCAATATATTTTTATTTGATTTTTTATCTACGAATTGCACGAAATATAGTGGTTACATGCGAGTCCAGCATGGGAAGGCGACAATCCAGCAAGTATAGCCCCAGGGCTAAAGCGTAGTAGGTGACTTCTGGCAGTGTTTGTGCAACGAATTTTTTCCTCTCGATTTTAAATCAACAAAAAATGTATGCTTAAATATACAGGTATATG
This sequence comes from Akabosia matsudoensis, assembly GCA_019593645.1. Lineage (NCBI taxonomy): Eukaryota > Metazoa > Arthropoda > Collembola > Entomobryomorpha > Paronellidae > Akabosia > Akabosia matsudoensis. Next base: position 29,305 of record VICI01000145.1, read on the forward strand.
TTTGGTGGCTAGGTTTGCAGATAAAATTTGTGGTAAATGGAACGTAGAAAAAAATAGTGACCCATGTATCTTCAAAATCTAATATGAATGATGAAATGCTGCGGCAAAGAAAAAGTAGAATTTTAAGGTTTGAGTGACAGCTTTGAAAAAAAAATTTATTAGATTGGAAGACAAGTAAAGTGAGAGCAAATCATTGCCTAAACGGTACTTCCCATACAAGTTAACGTCTACTATTGCTTGTTAATCTGAAATGGACTTAATAATCAAACCAAAATCACTTAGTATACATACATAAGTGTCGGTCACAACAGAGTACCTAAATTTAATGATGTTAGGGTACACGAAAAAATATTATTTTAAACAAAGCACCTCCGTGAAAGACAAAGACAAAGCATTATTTTTTCATGTAAAAATGGTCCATCGTCATTCATATATTCGCCACTTCGCTAAGTAAAGCAGTACAAGAGGAGAAGGGAGAGTGAATAAAGTTTCTCTGATGCTTCAGACAGGCACGCTGTTTCCATCTGTAGTGCACATCGGTAATGAAGCCGTTCTGTACATAGGTTGCCAAGCGGAACAGACTTACATAGGTAGTTTCAAAAATCTTTTTTATGCTGCGTATGACTCTTGGCTGCACTCCAATTTATTTTTATAATCTGTAACTTACTAGTTATGACAATCTTTGTCTATGATGATACACTCTTCCCAACCCCAACGACTTTGGTTTGAGCTTTTGCTCAATGGTGTGTGTTTTGAATAAAATTTCCAAGCTTGTAAAATGAAATGAATAGTAGCTCCAAAGTAAAAATGTGTAAAGTGTACAGCGGAACAGTTTTAAAGTCGTGTCCACTTAGTTGCACTATAACCGACTGAATCCTCTTGTTACTGTCTTAACTCTTTGTGTCGGATTTCGAAATTCCTTCTTTGCATCTACCTACCTGCTAAATGCAACAGGTGGCCAGCGAATGAAACCCTAGAGATATAAAAGCACGTAATATGCACATTCAAGTAAGATACTATTGGCAGGGAAGTTCAGGATGATACTGCTCACACGGGACAATTTGACGGTTTTTCTGATATAGAGAAAACGGTTAAAATTCAGTAATCCGTGTCAACAGAAACTTTAAAAAGAATCGGTCGGAAAATTTGCTTATTGGATCAAAATAGGATCTTTTTATTGATTTATTGTTCTGTACTAACCCCAGTGTGTACTTGAAAAGACAAGAAATCTCAATAACTATTAATACTCGTCATGCGATACTGAAGGATTGTACATGAAACAATGCCAAAGTTCTCTCAGATGATCGAAATATATCTGAGAGCTCTTAACTTCCGAACTGGTAGTTGTAGGGGCTGGGAAAGAATGAATGTCAATAAACGTTTTTAAGTGAATTCTAGATATTGAATTTGCACTTGCAGTATATTAATTATTTCTGAATTCGGAAAAATGATGCATTTTTACTAATTCTGTACGGATCAAGTTCTTAAAATGTATGGAACGATTTCCAGTATCACACTAGTAATTACAGCCTCCTGCGGTTTTCCAAAAAACACGACAAAAATAGGCAGTACTGCGTTCCCATGAAGTACTTTGAGCAAGACTATACGAATTGTCAAACAAACGACGCAGTGGGCAATTCCTCCTGTTCAAGTACACGGTTCTCTTAAAAATAGGGAAAAATGTGCATGTTTTCGTAAAATTATTGAGCCGAAATGAACGGGGAGTAAGTTTGAATGGGAATATTTCACTCGATCAGATTTCATGCCGTAAATGCCGGACAAGTATGCATTCATTTTGAATTTAATGGCATGAATTTTGAAAGAAAAATATTATTTAATATTTAATGCAATAATTCAGGTCCTCAAAAAGAAATAAACAAAGCATGAAAAACAGTAAATAAAGTACAGTTTAGAGGAAAATAGCTGTACAACGATAGCACGTCAATAAAACTACGTGAAAACTATTTCTATTTAGTCAATATTGTTCGTTTCCAAGAACACAGCCTACGCTACGGAAGGCTATACCACTTCAGTGTTACTGTTCCTACAAAAGGGTACATATTACCAGACCATAAAAAGTCACAACAAATGAACTTTTCTGTAAAAAAAGAGTCAAAATAGCAATTTTATTCTTATTAGCGATAAGCTTGTTAACCCTTAAATTTTTCACGAGAATAATAAAAACGCGAAGAGATGTGTACAATACAGTAAACCCATTTTTTCCAGAATCTGAAATTGTGCTTTACCCAGAATCAGATCAGATTAGGGTGCTTAGCTTTATTGTGTCAAAGAGAACAGTGATGACATTTCTTCAATACGATAAACGGAACAACGGTAATCTTCTTTTGAACAGACAAATCGCTCTTCAGCTCTTTAGTAACATGCGTTGAGTTGTTACAGACACTTGTTTACCGTATATCGCGGCTTGACATATAAGTATATCAAGTAAAATTACAAAGATACCAGATTACGCAACAATAGTTAAGCTGTTGTCGTAATATGCTGTTAGCACCTTTATTACACATTATTGAAAGTGAGCCTCTCCTTTTTTTACTCCAGCGTTGGAAAAAAAAGAAAAGGTTTACAAAAAATCGAAGCAACAAAAAACAAAGTACGCAGTAAAAAATCGACTTTGTCTATTGCAATCCACGTGCTTGAAGCTTGAAGCACACAAAAAATTACATCTAAATCTGTTAAAACTCGGCCGCCAACAGAGGGGCACTAAAATGCCTGACAAAAAAAAGACACAAAAAATGTAAACAAAAACGTACTTGGAAAGCATTCAATTAAAAAATTCCAGTATATCAGTATGAAAGGGACACAACAACTCAATTATTTGTGACTTTGCTGAATGTGGCAATTAATAAATGTTGTGGCTGAAAAATACTTTTTTACACGAGTTGACATTTCATGAGTCGATTTGATATAAATATTAATTTCATTTCCAAATAAGACATTTTATTGTAAAAAAAATGTGCTAATGCGCAGTCTATCGTAGATCTCTGTATTTTCCGATGAAAACAGCATGAGTCTCTGTTAACTCTGATCAGATAACCAGTTGTTTTGTCATTGTTTGGCCATTGTCATTTGTCACCAGTTGTGTAGTAAAAGCTTGTTACCTCGAATATCATTGTTCAGAAATCGAGAAGAACTGTTATGAGGTTTATTGTACCAGTGGCCGGTCAATGATGGCTATTGTTTTCAGAAGCTCTTGTCCTCTAAAGTTAAGTCATAATTCTTTTTCTTCCATTACCGGCCCGGCTGGTGGGAAAAGCTCCCTTTTACGAGATTTCTTTTCTGCATATTCACTAACTCGACTGATTTTCAGGAGCCTCATAGTCTACGTCTGAATGTATAGCAACTGATTCTTTAACGCTGGTTTTCGCTGATTTATCATGCAAATAGTGGTCAAGATGCGCATAGTGCTTCCGGATGAATCTACACCGACGAGACGAGACCCAAATAAATTTGGTCAACTATATCTCTCATTGCCCCCTAGAATTTTAATTCACGAATGGTCGACTCGAGCAACCAAACGAATTTCAAGCTCATCCTTTGTTTGTTTTGTTACATAATATAATATTGTATGATAAGGTATTTTCATTTTCATTTTCATTTTCCCTTTTTCTGCAACTGATCTTTTTTACTTCGTTTGTTGGTATTCAGAATGCAACGCAATACATCATACCTTTTTGTGTCACCCTACCACCCTCGGTTTAACGAAAGAAACCATCATCATTTTTCACTCAACCAAATTAAACCCTTTTATCATCTTTGTTCAACAAGAAAAACACTTTGTTTAGAGAAGGACGCCTACTTAGCCCACACAAAATAAAAATTAAGTATTATGGTTTCATATTTCCAAAACAGAGGCATAAAAGCCGCGGAAAGTGGTCCATCATAAGAACAAATCATATACTGATTGTGATTATTAACAAACCTCCTTTGATTCATTTATCGAAGGAATCCAATCGACCGGACGAGAGGTAAACTCTGAATATATCAGATGAAACAGAACATTTCGATTTGAAAAACTTGAAGAGCCCCTGGAGAGATAGAAATGAAGACTTGCTTGAATGAAATTATTCAGAAATAAAATTGAGCAACGATTCAAGCTCTGTAGAACATTTACGTGTCTATAACAAGACCAATTCTTCAATATGAGTTCACGAAATACGAATGCCTACACAACAGAAGATACATAAAACTGAAGAATTTTCTTATCTTCACTTACGCTTTATAGTAATTATTCTGGTATTTTAAAATAGCATTGTTAAAAACTATGATTAATCTTTGTTTGCAAAATAACCATTTGTATCGCGTAAATTTTTTCACAGGTTTATGATGTTTTCTAGGTTGTCTTTACTTATTAAAAGTAGCTACTTTCTTCCATTCCTTTCCCTATGCAAGTATCCCCAGTATGTATATACACGTTTCCTCACATATTAGTGTCACACAGTCACATATTTTCCAATATGCAATAAGTCTTCTTGAATAATAATCGTTACCGAACATTTATAAACACGTTCAAGCTTCTACCTAAATTTAACTTCCTTCAGTTAGGACAGCAATTTGTAGAAAATGCACGCACAATGTGCTTCAAAAACCGTTGTCAAGTTTAGAATAATTCTTGTTACCTAAAGATGTATTTGTAAAGCCACAGCCCACATGAAATTATGTAAATTTAATGGAAAAGGGTAAGCAACCTTGAGTCACCTGAAAGAGATCTGTAATTTTATAAAAGTAAAAGTGTACCCTGTGATAAGGCTTCCTCGTCCCAGACCCTTTCAATTACCCAACCTTCTTTACGCACATGCTGCCAAAACCATGGGAAAAAAATTGAACACGGAAATCGTGAAACTAGCAACGCATTTCAAGAACAGGAAAAAGTAAATACAACTAGAAAAAAATCAAGACATCCGCACACACAAAAAACACGAACATGCGAGTCACGCCCCCTCGTTTTCAAAAAATAAGAATTTGTTGTTAATTTCGATCAAAATAAACTACACTCTTATTCATAATTATCAATTATGATTCATAAACAGTGAAGTCAGAAACCCCAAAAATTAAAGTTTGAAGTTGTTGAAAATAGCATTACGTCGATCTTAGAAAGAAGTTGAATAATACATAGGTATACATAGTTTACAAGATTTAAAAAATTAACAAAAAACTAAACTGTGATTTAGAAACTATCCTTGTTGTACATATTCTGTCCTCGTATACTTCTTAAACAAAAGATTAACCCGTTAAAACTGACCATCTTTGTCATTTTATACATCTTAACATACCGTGAGAATTATGAAACTTTATATAACAAACCGGTAAATCAGGTATTCCCATGCTATTCGGAACAGGAACTGACATAATACAAGACAAACAAGGCTCTAAGTCTTCCGTCCTTAAGGATTGTTCGGGCTACTTTGAAAAAACGGTAAAAACTCCTTATCGCACCTGCGGACTTGTTATCTTCGATTTTTTATTAGGGTTCCCTTTTACTTTCAAGCAATCGTTAGATCGGCCTGTTCGTGCAAACATATCTGTCATTAGGGAGAGGTAGAGTTTCCAACTCGGGCAGACCGCATTATGAATAGCCCCCTTTCTCGTATACTTTTACCACTATTTGATGCATATTTTCAGAATATGAAATGATCTCTTTTGAATATGAAATGCATGCATAAAAAACTACCCATTCATGCCATGATAATAAGTGGACGTGTTTTAAAAGATCCCCATATAATTTTCAGATTAAAAGGAAAGTTTAAGTAGGCATTTTTTATTCACCACTTGCAAACACATACAAATTTATTCATCCAAATGACCTTCGCCTGACGGTAATAAAATATGCTGCCCAAAGTTTTCAATAAAACCCACCGGCACTCTTTTTTTCGTGCGCAGCGGAAGGAACAGATGAAATCCCATACAAACAATGAAATTTATAAAAAAAACCTTCCCTGAAAGCCCGGTAGGATGTTAGATCATTATATTTGTGGACGGTAAGCCCAAAAAGATATTGAATTTTAGATTTCTCAAAAATATAAATACATGCAAACGCATGCAAAGTAAAGTTGTTTTATGATTTGCCTTTAATATTTTATCGACCTTTTTTTCTTTATACTTTTTTCCCATAGGGCTGAAATAAAAAAATCCTTTAAAGATAAGGGTCCAGGGAAGAAGGAAAAATGGTTCATGCAAATTACAATCTTAAATCTGATTGCAAGCATTCAAAATTCTCGGAATGATATTCAAATTTCTTATAATCATTGCCCAATCCAGATAAAGTAGCATCATTGATGGTGTCCTTCGACGTATACCTTTTCACACTTTTTTTTCCCACGAACTTTCTGAACGCTGTTTTTTCCGATCAGGAAGGAAGATCGCAGACACCTACCGTTATGACGGTCCAGCCGATCTGATAGAGAACCTGGTTTTGCATATAAAAATAGATTGATTTGAAGATCTACTTCGTTTTTTTCTTAGTACAAAAGCTTTAGGACGATCAACTGAAATGGCCGAAAGGGTTTTACTGATGCAAGGAATGCCTAATCCATTAAGTTGCATTCACATTAAGCAAATTTTTTAAAGCATGAAGTTAGATTATTGTAGAAATATTGGCCCGGAAAGAAATTTGGAATAGAAGCCTTGAGTAGCATTGCTGACGAGAAGACAATGAGGATTGACAGATTTTCAAAAAATTCCCACACCAAAAAAATCCAATACTGTCAACAAGGAATCGGTAGACCATTTTTGTTATTGGGTAAAAATTCAATAAGGCAAGCTAAATATGATGGACGTACGCAAGAAGAAAGGCAACATCAGAATGATCTCATGCTTCGCCGAAGTAATGTTAACATTTTATGACTTTAAAATAATGGATTTGATAACTACTTAAAACGTTCGATCGATTTTTTATTGTTTGCACAAACTTGGCTTTTGACGATTTACATACGAAGATTAAAGATAACTATCCCATCGCCATATCTCTTTGGTGTATTCTTCCATTGTTATAGCTAGAACGGTTTATCTAGGTATCATAATTTGATCCAAAATAAGCATTGTGCTCGCACTTTCAGAAACAGGCAGTTTTGAAGTACTCTAGAAGATATTTAATATTTACTATCTTGGGTAGAATCATGAAATCGTGGTTATTTTCTTAGACCGGTTTCAAAATGCAAACGAATTCCATGCGCGGTTGATGGAGTACAGTGTACACGGTCGGCTATCATATTTCAGTCATTAATGATCATAATAATACAGTCAACTGATATATTTTACTCTCAACACTGCATCACTCATTTTCTTGACCAAACTTGTAAAATGTAAGCCAAAATTAATCTTGATGCTATGTAAAATTTTAGTTTGTATTTCTGTAAATCTAGAATAGTAACCTGTTTTGTTGATCTTTCTTTGCCACTGTCCAATCGATAGCCTGCTGGATATAAATCTGAACATTTCTTTATCGCGGCGCGACTCTAACTTGATGATGATGTTATGTACATATACCAGTTTGTAAGAACATCTCGACTTTATTTTTGTAGACACGAATATGTATGAATATTGTATTTTAAATTAATTGAGATAATGTCGTGAGCTGCAGCTTATTTGCTGTTTTCATAATTTGCATGCAAAAATGTTTCAGGAAATGGACATTAAGTTTAAGAACTAATGCAGATTGCCTGTTGTTTCTGGATCTAGAATCGGAGTGAATCAACTTGATTCTCAGTGATTCCCAAAGAGGGAGAGGGCCGGGAAAACTAGTTGTCAAACTGCTTAAGTTATACTGACAACTGAGAGAATTACCTTGCAATGTCAAGGACAAGGAGCGTACCAGGAATCAACACTACTGGAAATCTGTAAGCAAAGTGGTAGAACTTCGGTTTACCGCCTAGGGGCAGCAAACAAGGTTCTTCACACCTAGATTATTCCCAACTCATCACTGTGAAAAATAAATTTGATTTAATTAGACGAACATTTGACCCTAATTACGGTAAATTTCATCATACTCGTCGACGTTCAATTATAATTTCGTGAAACACGACGCCCGCCTAGGCGAAAAATATAATAACCTCTTTTATAGGGCTGACTGAGTTGGAGCCAGTCGATATCTGATCTGAGGAAGAGCTTAAGGAATACACGTTGCATTAAATGTAGTTATGCAAAATTACGACGTATTGCTCAAGTGCATGGATTCTTTGAAAGTTACGCATCTCACTAAATCCTTAAGGAAGGGAGCTTTCTGTCAAACTTCTAATGAAAGTTGATTTCGTGTGTTCTTTTTCAACAGCAATAAGTTTCTTTTGGAGGTCAGGCAATAAATTAAAATAACGTTCCTTTGTATGCATAGCTTCAAGTCTACCAAAAAATATCCTGTGCGCCTGTGCGGTACATAGTTTGGTAGACGGATGTAGTAAGGAGTACTTATTCGATTCGTAATGTCATTAAGAGTAATATTTCTGGACCCCAATCCATTCCTAGCCACAATTATATTTTTCTAACAACAATTAATTAGCGTAGACATTTATTTGCGCTCTAACTCAACAAATTATTACACTATGCACTTCCGTTTGAAAGACTTTTGTTGTTACTTGTATGAAATTCTACATGGCACCAAGGGCTTAAAATCTATTAGACTCGAAATCGCAGCACATATATAATCATGCTCGTCACCTGCTGTGTTAAATAGACAGCTTAAGTTTTACTTGTTAACCGATCTTTTCTGATGGAAAAACAAATGTGTGTAAGAAAGAATCATTTAGGTTTTAAGCAAGTTTATAGTTGGAAGGATTTCTATGCGCAGCAAAATCCCCTCAAGACCTAACAATTAATCGTAATTGTAATATAGTGATGGCGCAATACTACATATATAAACTTGCTTTGCTCGTTTACTTCATATGGTAAAAGCGGTTGTAATGAGGAGAGAAGAGAGAACGACTTTTGAAAACTGGTGCTGTTCCAGTTTACTTAACAAGTTGTAAACGGGCATTCCCACCCACAAACCTCAGTCATAATTTGTTCATTAGAAAATCTGCCCCTTCTTTCTCATCAAACGGAACACGTAAACTTTTAAAATGCAATTCCATAAACAGGAACAACCCCTTTTCTAATGTATCCGGGGCATTTTTTATTCAGTTTAGGATTAAATTTTTGATTTTGCAATAACTCAAATACGAGAATGTAACAAAATTAAGTACCACTGACGCTAAGTTTGCGTATATTTATAAAAAAACCAGCTCTAACTAGTGCCTGGTCTTACTATGTTTCAGATGGAAGTATTGATCGTTGATTTAATTCTACATGAGTCTAAACAAATAACGGCATGCATTATTGTTTCATTTCCTGGCATCTTCAACCCATAAGAATATGAAAAGGTTGTTGAGTACAAGATACGTGTAAAACGCATACTTTTACGATATAACGTTCAATCATAAATCCGCCTTTTTGTAACTGGTCGAATGCCTTTTACGCTCACTTACATCTTACGTCATTCCACAGGATAAGATGAACAAATAGTTATAGTGCAACAACCTTGGCAAAGACTTCTAGCCAAGTTATTTCTACTATTTACTCTAGAGTCTAGAAAGAAAGCTACAGGATCTTTAGACAAGCTTTACCTTGATAAGCTTTAATACGTATATTTACTTTTAAACCTTCGAACTTTGTATGATTCAATGAGCGGCAAGGTGGCTCCATACACTTTCTGGCTGGCTACTGAGAGCTGCAATAGAAATTGCGTGCGGCTATTCCTTGAGCGTGAAGACAAAAAGCGTTGGACCCTATTCTCATTCATAGGAGTTAATTTCTGCAAAAGGCGTATACCGTGACAGATATTCGAAATCTGAAAAAACGATCTTTGATTCCATCCAACATCTATAAACCGCCCTCAACCTCATATTAATCTTAAGCAAAGTTTCAGTGCCTTATTACAGTCAACCCAAATTACATCCAGAATCATGTGAGCATATAATACAATGACCAGTTTAGCTTAGTGTTTTTCGTTGATTTATCCAATGCAATGGGCTACTGTAAAATTCATAAGATATACCTAGCTTTTTTATCGACAATAACATGAACGGAAGTTCAATCATCGTTTCAAGAAGACAGAAATGTTTCGCAAATATTCTTCATATTTTTTCTCATTATGTTAGGAAATACTCACTATTATAGACGTAACTGTACGAAATGCATAGTTCAATAAGAAACTGGAACATATCCCACAATATAGCATAGCTGCTAATTGTTAATTTTGTGCTCAGTTAGTTTCACATTCGATCATAAATTATGAATAATTAGGAAATTCGAACTGTAAGTTTAGTTTTTCACAATAAATAATATAAAAACAACTTGGATAGCGGAAAATTAAAGTTTTAAAGTTTTGTGTGCACATTTATTTTAATATAATTATAATACTTGTTGTGAGGTCCACAATCCATTACGTAGACTTTATTATTTCAGGATCTGTTCATTTTTGTTCAGTTTACAGACATTATGCATTATGCAGCATGATAGTTTCCATTATACCTATTTAAAAAGTATATTTTGTACATACCAAAGTGCGTTACAATAAGTGAATCGCTTCGTATTGCAAAAACAATACATTCCAAGTATATTTGTTGATAATTAAGGAAGCATTTCATGAAAATTTGGACTAAAGTGGCATATTCGGACCAGTATAGACCGTCATCAGTCAAATGTGGGACTTTCGTTTTCATCAAAAGTCGATTCGTTGACAGAAGTTTCGAATTGGGATTCTGTACCATATTAATAACTTTTACTGTAGATGTATCCACAGATTAAATTTTGGATGTAGCTCGTATTTCTAAAACGGCACGTCAGAACTTAATTTTAGCAGTGAGCATGTAATAACAGGAGTATGTTTTGAAAACTGGAAGCAAAATTTCATAGAGAAAGTTTCAAACTAATGCAACCGCCATTTGTAAAGGTTCTTGATGGCGAGAAATTTTCTCCTTATGCATATGCAGTTTAAGCCGTGTGGTACTTCGACGAAAATTATTCCATAGAGTTCCCAAAACTTGAATCTACTGTTGGCAATTGGTATAAGGTTCCTAAAAGCGTGATTTTTTCCACTCTTGTACATGGCACACTGCGGAAAGAACTCTTGTATGACAATGTAACATACTGCATTGTTTTTAATCTCACTATCATACTGTGTACTTATTTTACAGTAAAAGTTGGCCCCTTATGAACAAGCTGCACATCTTTAATTTGGAAAAATCCAGTTTTAACAGCTTACTATAATGAGCTTTTTTCGTCTCATAAAATTATATTCGCAGCTACATAGTATATCCATTACTGATTCTAATATGGATATTGTAGTATAATATTTAAAGATATCACAGCTATAAGAATGCATCTACAAGAACCCAGTTACAAGGATATAATTTAAATAGTTTGTCATGTTTTGGGCTTCTTGTTGTGAGTAATAGTCGCATAATTAAACGTTTGTACACTAATTATTCACAGCAAAACTCAAAAAAGGAAGGGTTTTAGAGCTTAAAAGACGAAATTTATTGCCTTATAACCGCCTTCTCAGATATCAGGCTTCCCTTTAAGAAAATGTTTACTGTACTGTTCACTTTCCAACAGAGATGCTACACACATATAGTTATTCAATGGAAAAATCAAATAGCTGCTCAAGAATATGCGAAAATATACAATACATTTTACTCACATCGGGAGACGAAGAGCATTACGTTGGACATATTAAAAAATGGTGAAATCTTGCAGTTAAGCTCCGCCGATGTTCCGCCTTTTCTAGATTACGAAAACTTTTCAAATTTTGATTGTTCCTGATTTAATCTTGATGGCCTAGGACAAATTGATTACATTTTCTTAATTAAATTATCAACTTATTCAGAGGGGTTTTCATTGAATTGACCAAATTGAAAGGACCAAATCAAGGTGTGGTACTACTAGTACCCGTACGCCTAGGTAAGTTATTATATCTATTCTAGTCACTATATTTTTCAAGTAATTATGCTGTTTATTGCTAATATTAATTTAATGAAGATAAAACTACCTTAACATATGTAGAGGTCATCACTATACCTGTGACAATTTGAGATCTTCCATCGATCGTCGATCCGAGTGAGTAAATACTGTTTAATTCGCGCTATAGCAGACGTACAGACAGACAGGTTACACCTACGTAAATGCTGCCTGGACTTTGTGTCTTTTGACCTGTGTCAAAAGTATTTAGTAATTACATGACCAATTGCAGAAATACATATAATGTACCTATTTACCATTCCATCATCCCCGTGCTCATTATACAACTTTTTTCTTGCGTCATGCTTTCTATGTTTTCCCCAAGAGAAGTTGAAGTTGAGCTACTCAGAAAAACATCGTAAATACATGAAAGCTGAACAGCAAGGAACACAGTTAATAACAGGGTATTAGCTAGCGTCAGTGTAGCGATATTTTAATTTCATGATGATAGAAATGATGTGTTCTTCAAACTTCAAAAAGCTGAACAGCTAGGAACACAGTTAATAACAGGGTATTAGCTAGCGTCAGTGTAGCGATATTTTAATTTCATGATGATAGAAATGATGTGTTCTTCAAACTTCAGTGCTGCTGTCAGTGAAGATGTGCTTACGCAATTCTTGAAGTCAGAATGAGCATACTTGAAATACACAAAGTGCAGTCATTTTTCAAAGTTCAACAAGCATTGAAATTGATTAAAATTCAATTCACAAATACATCATAGTCATAGAAAACAGGATTTGTTATGTCCGACATGATTTCACAATGTAAAGTAAAGTCGAAAATTTGTATCCGCTTTTTGAATTGATGGCAAATAGCTCTCTAGTAAACTCATGGCTGCAAGTAGAAAGCATTCGTAGGCATAAAGAAACACCTGTTGGTAGTAGAGGATGAAGTTTAGGCTCATGCCAGTTCTGAACAAATTTTGAAAACTTTAGATTGTAAAATTGGAGTAAAAGAGGTCGTTGGCAATGCAAAGCTTAATAATTCTTCATATCGAGAAACAATTATAACCTTTTTAAACGTTCCGTGGAGTCTCTTTACTTAAGTACCGAAAGCTGCTGTATGCGATCGTCGAAGCTGTGTATTTGTCCGTCGGTATGTTATCGCGATGTCTAAGAAATGCTTTGACGCACAGAGTTAGGGTTATGCTTGCCACAAAGTCTCAGAAAAATTGGGCTTAGCACTTTCAGAGTATGTAATTGTATGTATGTAATTATGGGCAGAATAAAGTTTTTGTTCATCCTACACTCGAAGTCTATCCGATCTTTATTTCCACTTCATTAGTTGCTCATTGCTGCTAAATGTAATGTTGCAATCACATATACGAACATATGACCTAAGTTGCACAAATGCAGTGCACCATGCACCCAAAAACGTAGTGCTCTAAGTTTCACAAACATTACGCATGCATAATGCTTTCGCTACTTTGCAAGTGTGTGTGTGTGTGGTTCATCATGGTATAGTTTCATTCATCTAGCATTCCAATGCGGTTCTCAGTTATATACGTATACTGTAAATATAAATGACAGCGTGTATGTCCTTGAAATATATTTTTTATACCTGCTTAGTAGATATTGAACATTTAATAATTATTACACTTTTGGAAACGCCTTGCCTGTTTTTATCTGTGGCTAGAATGCTGGATCAGTTTTTTGGCGTGTCCGTTTGACTTTATTCAAAAATTCTTAGCTCACTTCAACTTACCCTAAATTTCATTCAATTTCACGTCTATGCTATAGTTGAATCATGATCCAGGAATGGACATCTGTCAAACTCAAATCGCTCTTAATACTAAAGAGACACTTGGAAGTGGAATAATTTTGAATTTCGCATTTTGGTTGCAATCTCTATGAGCATCCATCATTGTTTCACACTCTCTTACTGTATTCCCAATAACTAACATTAACATTGAATATTTTTCTTGCTACTGAATTTGTATGAATGACCATGCCAGGTTCATGAAGTTACGTCGTCCTACTCAGATTGTTATGAAGCATACTGTTTTGACTGCTCCTACGGACTTAATTTGGTAAGTAGTACTTTATATTATGTGGTAGGTGACGGATGAACACTATTGATAATTAACATCTTGGAATTAAACCGTGAGAAAACTCGTTGTGATGGCTAACGCATTTAATCGTCTTCCATTATTCCATCTTTGAAAAGTTGTTTACTGATTTACCCATCATTTCCGGTCGAGATCTTACGTGATGCGTTAAATGCTACCGCATTAATTCTCTTCAAGGTTTAGATATATTTTTTTGACTTCCACATTCATACTACCAAGGTTTACCAGTCAAATTCAATCTAAATTAGCTAAAATTCTGTTTTTCTCCTACACGCAGTATCTCGCAAACAAAAATCAATTTAATACGGTCAATTCAATCACAACCACTTTTCCTTACTGGTTCATGAGCAAACACCCCCTACCACAACAATGTTCAACGCAAAGTGGTTTTAAAATTTAACTTTTTTCTTTAGTTTAGACATTTGAAGAGAATACTGTCATGTGCACACACATTATCTACTCTCGCCGACAATAACTAGACCAAAAGTCGCAACTTTATATGATGTTACATTACATACCCCATCATGCACTCTAACATAATTGTTCAGAATACTTCGTAGGGCAGAACCGCTTAAAACGTGGGTCCCATAATGATAATTATCCTAATGGCATGCTCAGTGGGCATGAGTGTTCTTAGTACAAATAAAAATTCAAGCACTCCGTTTTCTTTCCCTCTCTCGCAAATTGAGTTAGCCAGCACAGACGCAACAGTGCACAACTCTTAAAAATCCTAGGACACCATAAAAGGCGAACCTTAGAATAGCAGCAACATTGATTGATTGCCAGTTCAAATCATAGTTTAGCACAGAGTTAATCACATCGTGAAATAAATTTTACCTTGGCATCATCATCATTATCGTCAGTCAACGAAATGAGTCGACTTGAGGCAAAAAAGAAGTAAAATGCGCAAGGACACAAGGCTTGTCTTTAGATACAAGCATGCCAGTCTTAAACTTCCTCGTCGTTTTTCAGCCAGCAGAAACACTTTGCTGTTCTCACGATTTATTACTCGTGAATCATTCATTTTATTTCATATTAGTTATGTAAAAAAAGTGGAAAAAAGTTTTCCATCGTACAATGTAACATTTTCTACGTTTTCGAAAACAATTCAATCACAAACTAAGGCTTCATCATATCTGATCAGCAGATTTAACATTTTGAAACAATTTTTTAAAGCTTACATTACTGATACTTACCAGTACCAGCTTTTCAGCTAATATTTGCTCACGTTCAGAAATATCACTATGAATTCTGAAACACTGACTTTGTTTCGTCAGTTCACGCTCCTACGTAAACATGTTTCATACAGACTAGTTTCTTGTTTGCAGTTTTAAGCTATATTAATCGGAGGCATACCAACTTAAAAGCTTATTGTCTATATCGTCATCACCACGTAATCATCATCATCCACAGTTTTACATGAGCGAATGTCATACGCTTTTATTGAAATCATAAAATCAGGCAATCCATCACAAATTACACCATGACTGCTCACAAATTTTCCTTCAAGACCAAGGAAGAGCAAATTAGTCCATTGTTTTCTGTCTACCTTAGTTCACTTGGACAGTGAACAAAACAGGCACGAAACAAATGAGCAGTTTTTATTTCTACGCTCAAAGCGAAGGTACGAGCTGTAATAATTTTACAAGTATGCAGTGATGTGATGTTCTATCATCAGAGGCTTCCTGTATAAAATACCAAGTATAAGGTTGAAGGTCACATTTTACAAATCATAGCCAATCCAACTTGGTTTCACTTTTCACTCTTATAGCTTTTAATTATCTTTTTTCGAAGGTTCTATATTAAAAAACCCTCCTAAGAAAGGTAAATGGAAAGCTTAGTCAACAACAAATAAGGTGACCAAGAAGTCCACTGACTGAGTCTTTTCCATGAATAAGTCCAGGTATTTGGAAAAGACTGCATTGGACGCGTCCTACACAGTCGACATTACTCATCTATATTAACTTAACTTTGTCGGACAATCACGGCTTAATTCAACAGCGTCATAATAACGATCGCGGAATTACTAACAGCGTAATCAACATGAATTTTAAAAATATAGTACTTCTAGGTAAGTAAAATTAGAGCGTTTGATCGACATATTGTACAACCAAAGGGTCGGCTTTTCCGTTAATGCGATTCTAACGACAATATCACCCTAATAATTTGTGGATTTCGATGTTATTATTTAGATTTGTGGAACACAGGTACATAGGTACTTACTTACCTTGTACTATTATCATAATATGGGTACGCACGAATTACATGTTTGCAAACAAACACTTTTTCATATCCACTGCAAGCAAACGTTCTAGTCCATTATGAATGATCAGAATGAATGACTCATTCTATTACTGGCGATGTGGGAGAAAAGTCTCAATAGCTTGTGAGCTTTTTACAAAGATTTTCAGCTCATTCAATATGAGCAGTTTGCGGGTCAACCTGTCAACTACAGATCGTATATAGATTATGTCTCCAGTTTTAATTGCTGAGTGTAGATTCTTTTCTAGGGTTATAGCTCATGTACACATACAGACGCGGTTTTTAAGTGACTGAAATTTGGCCTTAGCAGTTCATTATTGTATGAAATCCGAGCCTTGATTTTATGAATGACTTTCCTATTGTTCACCCAACATACCAACGTATAATTCCGTTTTCTTGTGAAATGTTACTTAGAATTTTATCTGTTTTATAATAACAAGTTTTTTTTTCAAAATGTATGCCAAATGAGCTATAAATAAAACCTTTAACTGTGACATTTGACATATTTCAAATGATCGTAGCGCTGTGTTTTTAATCACAACTTTAAAAAATACGTAAATTACCTACTCGGCTTTAAAATGCTATCTGATAGTACATTCAACATTAGAAAGCTTTCTTTTGTTTTTCTCCAAATCAATTTTTGTACTTCCTCCAGGGCCTTTTGTTGTGTGAGGTTCCCTTCATTCACCCGCAAACAGCCCATATACAGTGCAGCGTATGAAAATGCACATGCATGCTTTGTAAACTAACAAAAGCGTTCTACAAAAAGTGATAGTATCTGTTTATCGAATTTACAACTTATTGAGTACACACTTCTGGATTACTAGATCAGATATCACGATTTTTTTAAATTACAGCTTGCATGCAACCAAGCAATTAATGCATGCGTTATTTTTATGATACCACCACTCCCTCCGGCCTGCATAAAATTGCAACACTGCTGACGAAAAGAATAATTAGCTTCTTGGGCTGTAGGATTTATAATAAAGGTTATAAACACGTAAAGAGTCATTTAAACAATAACTAACACTGTTAATATGCAAATGCATTGTTGGTTATGCGAGGTTGTGCATTTAAAATTGCCTATGTTTTGTAATGTCAACACTTCACCATTAGGCGAGGAACTGATTGAAAAACTTGTAAATGTAACAATTTATGTGAATTGGTTGTTTGTATATTTTAATTTTCTCTGAGAAGTACAAACAATAAGAAATAGATTACCGTTGTTCGGGATATTTCTACTTTCTGCAATCCCACTTTTTGAAAAATATTTTCCCATATGTATGTATCTTATTCAATGTCCTTTTGTTGCTGTTCAATACAAGGTGTCACAAAGGAAAATTACTTGCCCGCTCTAACTTCTTTCCCAATTTAACCTGGATCCAACGTGACTTGCAACCGAAGTATTCATATTATGCCATCGGCTATGACATTGGATAATGAGTTGAAGGTTGATTCGCCGGATACTTTTAAAATCTTTGCATTCGCATAATTGTTTTGTAGCGACCTAAAAGCAAATTTAACAAAAAAATTCTTACCTGAGGGCACATTTTGCACTGGTACTTTCGACCAGTGCCTCCGGTTCCGGAGTTGTGAGATTTGGTGTTGCCTTGACCACTAGATAACGGTTGGGGCACTACAAGTCCAGTAGAACTTGGAGGAGACGATGAGATAGATGATCCAGAACTATTAGAACGGGGAGCACCATAAAGATTCGGTAAACTTGGTGAAGTAGGGTCAACTATAAAACGCAAAAAAGGAGCATTCAAAAAATCAATTTGAATACAATATACGCACCGACACAATCCTTAATCTCGCCTATCAAATTACCTCTCTGGCATTGCCAACATGATATGAAGATAAATCTCTGTGATGTCATCAATAGTTACAGTTAACCGCACAATTCATAGTAGTAAACTAGTTCAATTTTCGCTTAAAACTCAATCAACAAACAGTGTTCGAAGCCCACGACTGTGTCTTAAAAAAGGGAAAGCAGAAAATTCAATTGAAGCGCGAATTCACATCATGTATGCGGCCATTTATTTCGATTCTCTTCTGATTTGAAAAACCATACTAAATTTATTTTTGAAGCTACGTTTCAAGTCTTCTAAGTTTCTCACAAACCACCGTCATTTTGTGTCAAATCAAAATTTGAGCCTAATGATGCAAGATGGAGGAATTTAAAATGGGGAATAACGCGGTTCCGTATTTAATTGCGAACATGAAAACTTTTACAACTATGAGGTAACAAGTGGCATGCATATCAATGACATTCACGAGTACACCTTCACGTATACATCAAAGGTTCACCGTTAATTGCCTGTTATCCGAAGACATGCAAAGTGATCTGCGAATCATAAGATTTTGCTAGCATTACTACAACCGTACCTCATCATAAATCAGGACTGAGGTATTAATCATAATATATGTACATACAACAAGGAATAAAACCGATAACATGTTAAATTATGTTTGCCTCAAGCCTCGTCACTCGGTCTTGTACACTTGATTTTCCTGAAAATGCCAAGAACTGCAGCAATCCTAGTCCAAAGCACATTCTACATAATTTTCCGCAGCTAACCATGATGAGCGGTAAGAAGTCAGAACCAGTCATTCGTGCGTGATCTGATCATGTTTTCAATAATATGGCATTTTGTACACATAGTTAGTTGAAACCAGAAGATTTTGTGCACGCGAAAATGGCGTAACTTAGCAAGTTCTTCTGTTCCTCACAGTTCAAAGATATCAGGAATACATCTACCTCCCCTTTGCATTCAACTGTTGGACATACTACATCCTAAAGATAAATGCATACCTACGTAAGTTTCTCCTTCATGACTTGAGTGGGAGTGACCTAACTACTTCGGTAAAGTGAGTGTGTACCATATGTTATTATTAGACACATTCCTAGTTTTCTTTGACAATATTTTACAAGTGCTTCGAATACTTAATTGTGAAGTAGTACTTAAGCGTAGTAGAGAGAACAATTCCTTACCAGATTTTAGTGAGTTGTGATGACTTTCTGGAGAACTTAGCTTGCCCTGTAAACAGATAAGAAAATCGATTAATTTTGCGCATGATGTATGATGCGTAGAAACACGTTGGGACGTTTACTATTATCTCTGCAATGCCACATACACGCATAAGATAATTGACCAAAGCGCTATGTAAACTTATGAGCAGTCTAGAAATAAATATTTATCCACCCGAGTATTATAGATTAAATATTTGCAAAATATTATTGAGTTTTATACACACACACTAAGTGTCTTGCAGAAATCCAAAGCAGCGCTAGATTATTCCGTTTCAATAGTTAGGTAGGATGCGACTTAGTTTAGGGATTGCTAGTGTTCAAGATGAAACAATGCATCATTCCAAACTCTTTGAATTACTACTACGTACTTAGTGTATTGGGACATTAACAGGCGAAAAAAGAGACGCAGGTATACTCACAGCACAACAACAACAAAGGCTAAGTTGTTTTAAGTAACTGTTACGTATAATTTATGTTACAAATAACCGCTACCACTGTACTTGAGGAAAACTGATGCTAGTGAAACATCAAATTAATAATCAAAAAATCGAATTTCAAAAGCCCATCGTTTACGCATTCTAAAAATAAATGATTGCCGTTTTTCTCCAACTAGGTAAAAGACGTCATATTAGCCTTACAATTACAATGTCAGAAACACGATTTTTAAATAGCATGCATACTTTTCAAACATTATGCAAGCCAGAATCTACAGACAATTATCTATCCTAGAAATGTGTGGCAGGGTTTTGCAATGTTTATGAATATAATATATTAAAATGGACGTTTCTACAAGTGTCAGGAACGTACCTCGACAATATCACCCCCACTATTCCATATATAATGAACCCCATCGACAACAGTTTGATGATTAATATGCTCAGCCATGACAGCCGACATCCAGTGTATTAACTAAACATTCTCTGCCGTTGCAGATGCTTCGCCATCGCACGACCTATAATTTCATAGTAGCTCCTGCTGATAGAGTCCACTGATGGTATAGCTATGACGGATATACGTTAAGTTTTCCGGTCCAAAATACTTCCACCGAACTCTATTCTGGCTTTTCTATGACCGACGTGGTAGCAGTTTTCGTATAGGTCACTGAGTATCATTGCCCAATATCTAAATTTAAGTGAACCAAAAACGACATAAAGCTAACTACAACTTTGCTGGAAGCAATCAGTAAACATTTAAGCATAAAAGAACTGTATACAGTAATCAATTCAGTTCAAAATTTGAAAGACCCTTCTGGAAATCTTTAGGTTTTAGCATTTGTAGAAGGTTCTTCCGTACTTCAGAATACCTTAAAACAACCTATATGCAACGCGGCAACGCTGTACTACTGATATGTATGCATTTTGTATGTTTGTTGCTAGTCATTTTGGGTTCTACTTTGAAACGTAAGCTTTGCTTCCCAGTATGAATCTAGATATACTTCTGACTAGGTCTGTTCCACTACACGACAGGCCTCCGCATGTCGAATGAGTGGATTAATCATTAGTTTTGGAATATTTTTAGAAAAAGCATTGCGATGTGATTTGTGTACCCAACTTTCTTTAATATTATACGTAGACTATTGCATGCACAAATTTTGGCTCCAAGAATTGTTTTTCTTCTTGATAGGGCCTGTGCCTAACAACATAATACAAAAACTTACTGTCTAGTACAAGTCTTCGCATTTTGCATCCAATAAGCCTTGCTGTAATTTCAGCTATGTATTTTGTTTGTTTCAAGTACCATGAATTGCTAATGGCTAATGAACCATACCACAAAATATCATTCAGCTTCAGGTAAGAGTTTTGTCCATTTTATCTTCTGCGGATGGAATTTTCATCGTATGGTTCATGCATCATTATATGGCTCCACTAAATACACACAAGCAATACTAAATGAATGAGCAAAGATTATTCAAACTAAAAGATTGAACTTATCGAACATAGCAGTACTAATACAACTGTCCAGGAAAGCAGGACCACTTCTTTCGCAGTCTCAAATAAGAATTAGCCATTAAAAACTTGTACTAAAAGTGTGCCTCACTTTTATGTTTCAGATATACCGGGCGAGAGATTATAGTTTCTACATTTGAACTCTATATTTTATAACTAATTCAATTTGTGAAATCTTCAAGAGTCCGTGAGTGAGTGAGGAAATAGCAACAAAAACTCAGAACGTCGGTTGCCTGCATGCGAACATGTAGTTAAAATCATAAAAATTCCCGAAATGGATTCAGGGTATTATTTTGATAAAAATCACATCCATTCCGTTGTATTAGCATCGTTTTTTTCAGATTTCAAGAAACATTTTCCTCGTGGATAAAAAAATATGGAAATGTGTTATCAGCTAGCCAATGTACAATACTCCTAAAATGTACAATGTGCTTTGGTTTAACTATTCCTAAAAAATCCAACCTTTGACATAAAGATATGCACGCAAGGCGATTTCCAAATTGTTACACACCTTAAATTCTACTGGCTACTTACCCAACGGCATAATTGATAAGACGAATTACAATGACCGAAATTCTTTATAGCTTCGGAGAGGTAATCCCTCAAAAGCTCTCTATTCAATTCTAGAAACAGTTTTAGGTCAATTTTAGTTTCAACTATCACGTAGCCAAAGCTCTCGTAAAAAGCAATTTTTCGTACTTTTCTTAACCTGCCTTAACACGTCAATGTATAGAGGCTAAGCCAGTGCATATTGAAATAGACAAACTATGTATATTTCGCAAGAAGCATGCGAAATTTACTTACAAGTTACGTTTACTTTAGACCGCCTTCTACCAGGATAAGATGTCCTATGACTATGACTAAATTTTAAATATTTTTCTACAAACCAACATTTTTACAGATAAATATTCAATAAGGATAACTTTAAAACACATTTTCACGGAGAGTACTGATTTTTTCACTACATGACCGTAAACCGGTCTTGGATCGTTTAGCTGAAAAATCAGAAGGTCCGTCAGTTAGGAAATCTGTCAAAAAGTCAAGGTAAAGTAGGATAAAAATCTGAGATGAAATAGCTCCACTTTCTCGTACACATCACACGCGCTCAAAACATTTACAAGCAAATTTTTTCATGTTCAACCTATTTAACAGGGACACGATAGCAATGAGAATAAAGGTATAAATGATCACAGACCAGTTTGAAACAAAGTTTCATTAAAAATCATTTTCAAAATCCTTGCTTTATTTGGCAATAATTTTTTTGGCACTTTGCCGATGAACATGTGATTTAAAGCTGTAATAATGAATATCCAACTTAATTTCTATGTTCATTATTACTGCTAGCGTTTCTGTACGTCAAACAAAGTTTGTGTTACTCGGGCATGGTATCTGTGAAGATTTACGTACTTTCAAGATGAGGAACACATCTTTTAGGGCGACATTTGTTTGAGAAAAGGAACAAACTTGTTCAGCCCGAATCTTTTGATCTCACGTCATCAATGGAACTATCTGATGTGCTTTTCAAGGATTTTTTTAAGCCTAGCAATATAAAAGACGGAATATTTATATGGTTTGTCCCGTTGGCGAATGGTTGATAACAGCGGAAATAAACGTTTGATACTCAAGAAATTGCTGTACTCGTGGTTTACGGGAGAAACTAAACAATTCTACATAATATTTTCCAAATTCGACAACGAGCAAACCATGTAAATTTACCCGCTTACCTAAAGTCAATTTATCAGTCAGAGTTCAAAGTCAGTCAATTATCAGTTTCTTTTCTAGGCTCATCCGTCGCATCTGTGTCGGATATTGTTACTGGTATCCATAAGGTTGTACAAAAACTTTTTTTTGTTTGATCAGTGTTTGTTTCCAATACTTTGTCTGCTTCATTGTAATGCTAGATAGAAAGTTATTTTGACTGGGAAAAGTGGATTTGCCCCGAAATACATAAATGACAGTTTTAAAACGGTCGACGCGCAAGCTTCAGCACGTTACAACAACCCTCTAGCTGCATGGAGCATTTGTTTTTCTTAGCGTAGATGGAACGGAATGAAATCAAAATATTTTTATTGGCCGGAGGAGTAGCTTTCTCATGATTAATAGGAATTGAATACATATTTTCCGTAAAAACACGCAGACACTTATTGCAACTGTAGGAAACTGAATTCCTTGAGATGAAGGAGCGCTCCTTTGTGACAGCAACATTTCATGCATGCAACTTTTACACGAATAGCAATTTGTTTATAATAAGAAACAAAATTGAACAAAAACTATACCCAATATCTAATCCATTTACCCTACTCTAACCTGCTGTTGGGCCTTTCTCCGTTTAAACAGATTCATTGTGGCAGGCAGCGTCAGGAATGCATCTAACCTGCCTAAAGTACAGAATTTTACACAAGCTCATGGGGTTACGAGTTTAAACTGAAACTTTACGAGTTGCCCTTGAAAAAGACTGAAGAATTGAGTCGAAACGTTGGGAAATAAAACAACTTGTGCTAAACACTCGTGGACCTTCCTCTTTACTCATACTACAAGTTTAAACATTGTGATCGTATTAGATCGGCTTTTATTCCATTCAACTGGACGGATGCATACCAATAAATTTTGCGAATTTAGACATCAATAATATGCTCTCAAGACTTCAAATGCAATTGCGATGATACTCTTACTGACCACCAAGACATTATGCGAACATTTACTAATGGAATCTATAAATATCACAAAAATCAATTAAACATCCAGCCAAGTCCCTTTAATACTTGTACCACGTTTTATCGTTTTAAGGTCAACAACAAGACAACAGCCTCCGACCAACAACACGTATATGTACGGAGGGAAATGGACCTTAAGAATGCATGTGCGCTTACACTTGCGAAGTGAAAACTTGATTTTTTCTTAAGTACATGAAAGGACTGTGATTGTTTTCGTTGCCCGTTTTCTACTAATGCAAATTTTGAAACGATGAAATTTCGCTTACGTAGTATTAACTACACATTTGTATACCAAAACGTAAAATCACACATACATTGGTACATATTACTGTCAAGTCACAATAACGCATAGGTGCACACTACAAACCTTGAGTAAGTTACTAGCAGGCTAACAAAAAATTTTACATTTAAGTGTGTGTGTAAATTCTAAGACAGCACACGAAAGCAGTCTTTGTCTTACGCGTGGGGGAGGGAACTACCTGTCGTGTCTTAGTAGTGTTTGGAGGAATAAATCAAATATAACGACTAGGTATGGTGTCAATTAATACTCATTAATCATACAACCATCACTTGTTTTATGTAAGCTAAGAGAGAAAAGTTATCATAAAAGGGCTGTTGAATTCCTGCGTTATGTATCGTAATGTGTATTAGATATTCTATGCACTACTGGTTTAGTCGGCTTTTTCTCTAATTACTTTCAGAAAAATTGATCATTTTGTCCAATTAGGTGTTCATAAAGAGCTGATTTCCATCTTTAACTGAATGCAGACCCAGGCCCCATTTCATCTAAAATACTGCTGTATCAGGTTCCAAGTAGTTTGTAACTAGAAATTCAATTAGCATTTATAATTTCAAGAATAAGTGGGAAAATAATGTGAAAATACAATTTTTATGAATACGCGATTTTTTTAAAAAGTAGAGCAAAGTGTAATGTATAATACAAATTGAATTTTCGAATCTTTTGAAACAAGATGCTCCTCAGCATTAGCATGATAATTACTTCAGCCAGTTGTCAGTCTTAAGATTCACACAGCCGATTCGATACTTATTTTTTATTTGCATCGACAACATAGGCATCAGTAGTTCCTGAAATGTCACGAGTATGAATAGTCGATAGCCAGATAACACCTTATTATAAATTGGGCAGAGTTATGGCAGTTCAAGTCCTTCTTATTCCTTATGTATGTACTTAGTACCAATGTATGTATGTTGTATGTATGTATAGAATTTGAATGGCCTTTAGAGAGGAACTCTTAAGTGAGATTTGCTTCTTATAAAATACACTAGCTAACGCTATAGGAAATTTATGCAATGAATGCTGTTGATCGATTAGGGATCAGTAGTACTTCTTACCTGTTTACAATTCAGAAACGTGAAGAATAAAATGCGGCAGGTGCTAACTAATATTCAGTGTTTCATTAGTATACTAGAATTTCAAACGCAGTGCAAACATGTTAATTTATGAAACCTGGAGTCTAGATACATACTTCCAATTATTCCCTGTCTTGCGTAGGGAAAGGTAATTAAGTGGGAACCGACCTACGGGATAAGAACGAAGAGTTGATTCGCAACCAGCATGCGAATCAATTTCGATTAATTGATTCGAAACTCTAATGTCAGACTTCTGAAAATTAACCAAAACTATAATTTGTCACTGTTCATCATTTCTACACGACCAGAATATACACTTCATTCGCACATTCCCGTTTTTGGCTACTCAAGTAAGTGAACCGGAATGTTACTGGATCCGACACAACAGAAACGCCAAGTCTGAAAAAATTGTATGCATTGGAAAAGGTGAAACAAGAAACTCCCCCTTCATAAAAAGAGTAATCTCATGCCCATTACCGACTAGTATTAAGTCATAAAAACGATTGAAATCTTTCACTATTCCATTAAACTACTTCTGTTTGATCACTCTTAATATTCTTGTATTGTCTGACATCAGGCAAGAACTAGTTTCTCATTTTGTACCTAAGCCAATGCCGTCAACATTTTCATACGGCTATTTAAAAATCAAGTGAATCCATTGTCTCTACTAAAAACCCAGTAGAATTGTTAATTTATCAGTACAAGCCCTTAATACCTCTTAATGTCAATTCATTATTCATTGATAAAAATTGTCTAACTTTTTATCGATACTTTTGTTGCACTGAACTGAACAGAACATGCCATTTCAGAAGTTTCAGAACCAAAGTTGTTGCCGACCGTAATATTGAATATACATGATGAAGTACGTTTAAAGGATGATAATACATTTGAAAATCAAAAACTTAAAGAAAAGCGAAAAGTTCTTAGCAAAAAGTAGCAGCTAGAATATACGTGATGATCTGATGATCTTCCACATTCACAGCTCGCAGTCTTACCTTTCCCCTTAAACACTTGCTCAGGGAGTCAAGTGCAGCCCAAACGAGGAGCAAATAAATAATATATTTT
>VICI01000146.1:0-55665 GCA_019593645.1 Akabosia matsudoensis
CCTGGTGAGGCCAAAAGGCTTTCTACAATCTGCATTGCCCAACAGTGGTTTCTTCCTGCTTTTGGCAAAGAATGTGCACAAAAATGCGGAGTGTACTTGAGCTGACTGTACAAAAACGGGTTTTACAAAAGCTACGTGGAAAATGACAGCATATGCTACAGCTGGAGAGCCATGTGTGCGAGAAAAAGAGATACTGGGAGTATAGTAATAGGCCTCCCATTGTATAAAACTAAACAATTTAGAAAATCATATGATTCGGCGACTTTGAATAACGGAACTTGCTCATGATCACCTCTCTCAAGCTGAGGAAGCAGTAGCATCAAAAGAAAGCAGGGCAGCCCAGGTCCAGGTTCCGATGACACTGAGGGAAACACCTGATGACTTATCGGTCACGGCTCTGAAATGAGGTTTATGTTTTTTTGTGGTCTTCTTTGTTATTTTAGATTGTGCAGTGCCCGTTTTGGTCTTGGGTGTCGTGGTTTGGACTGGCTTTGGTGCCTTGGCGGGATCCGCATCACAGAGATCGGTGTTGCAGAAGCAGGAGTGATACTGTACTTCAACTCCCTCTTCGGGAGCGGGTTTTTGCTGCGGCTTCTCACATCTTACCTCCTTCTGACTCGGTAAAGCGCATCGGTACTCTGTTTTCATCGTTCTCATGAGTGTATTTTCAAAATAAATTTCGCACATAGATATGTCCTCATGGAATTCGCTGCAGTCTTTTTCCGTCAGACCGCCTTCGCCTCCCACTGTACCTTGCTTGCATCTGACTAAAAAACGATTCTCAGTTAACATTCAAACATCCTATGGTATAGTTTACGCCATGGCTTTATAAACATTCTACGAATCTAATAACAAAAGCATCAAACACGCGCTTGTATTAGGTAATTTAATTGATTTTACTTGCGTCCGAACAAGGCAGGAGTACTGCCACCACCAGTAGCACACCACCACCGATGAGGAGCTTCGCGAACAGCATTTTCAGTTGGTTTCGCTTCCAGATACGAAAATTACTTTCACCTCCTCAAATCGGAATGAGGCATCATAAAAATATGTGAGGGGAAAACATTAATTTTGTTTGAAGGATTGTTTACTTTTAAAATAATGAAAAGTAAAAGTGTACGTAGCTTTCTCCGTATCCGGGGCATCCGCATGACAGAATTTATGCCAACGATAGTTCGACAGATCCAACTCAATAATTTGATGAGACTGGCTTTTAAAATTTGAGTTGGAGATGAAGAAAATGAAAAGAAATACAAAATTTGTGACATTCGCAGATTTTTCTGTTTCATGTCATATCTGTGTAATTTGCAACTGTCGGACCTTGTGGTACGAGCTATTATTAGCGAGTGCCTTACTTTCATATCCTTGTCGCTTACCGTAGTATGCCAGTCCTTACTGGAAACATAAGTGTCCGTGAAGTACTGTTCATGAAGTTCATGAAGTTAATAAGATACCGCTACATTTGCTAACTTCAGTCCCATGTCGATGAAATCTCGTGTAAAAGCCGATTGCCAAATATAACAAAACGTCAAACCCGAATCTTAACCCCAAGAGCCACTTCCGTTTCCCTGTACTGCCCCCCCCCCCCTGACTCAAATGTTTCGCTCCTAGTATCTGAAAATGTCACTAACATCGTATAAGGTCATTACTATATGAAGTTGGTGAAAATATGATTGTTCCGTGAAGTAATATTGTGACCCCTGGCTGTAATCCATTGAACAAATTTGTTCACAAGCTAAGTTATTGTAGTGCTATCTTATGAATATATTGGTCTTTCGTCAACATTACATACTCCAATTTTTTTTTTACATTTTAACTTCTATTGTTTTAGGAGGCTTGGAAAACAAAAAAACTTATTTCTGAATATTTGAGCTCCTTAGTGCTGAAAACAAAATAACAGTACAGTCTACAGTACCATCTTATGGATATTTATGACACATTTCTGAATGGCAGAGTATCACAAAATGAATGGGAATGGGAAAGAGGAAAGGTTGGAAACAAAGAACGAACAACTATAGTTTGGTTCCGGGTTGTTTTTGGTTGCCTGCATTCACCAGTAAATTCTTCTGGTAATATTTTATATATCCTGTTACACACCTTTGTGTGTCCGCTGTAACCTCTCCTGGAGAAACCTATGAGTTTTCTCCGTTCCATTTCGTAATTTCTCAAATGGTACAGTAGTGCGAAATATATGCACTAATACCATACTTATACTTCATTTTAACACCAGAATAGTCACGTCTTTTAATATCGCTCCTGAAATCCTAATGACGATGTCGATGAAGTAGCCGTGAAGAGACAGTTTTAGACACTAAGGTCCAAATAAAGCCAGAAACTGCAGATAACGATTCTAATGTATGGACTTCGTTTCGAACGTTACCTAAAGGTCAACGTTTTTATAGAACAATGTTTTTCATTTTATTAATGTTTCAATTTTTTATTTCATACTGATTTGAATTTCATAAAGTCATTAACATGTCCGATAGTAGTTTGGACAGATAGCCTGCTTTTTAGGTATGTCCCGCTGTTCCGTGTACCTTCCAACAAAGTCATCGTCCTTCGCCGTACAGTCCTTCGACATGTAAAACGCTACACAGTTACCGTACGGCTCAATACGAATTATATAGCCAAACTTCACTTCCGTGCATTCGTTTGTAACATACAGGGTGTGTGTTGCATTTCTCAGGTCCGTTAGTTCAATGAGATCTTTACGATTCCTGTCGAGCCTGTTATTCAAATCAACAAGTTTACACAAATATTCAAGTTGCTGTCTCACTTCTGATCGTGAACGAATTTACGCATAGAGAGCGCGCAGTCTTACTTATCACACTGTTTAATTGAGCCAGTGCTCATATGTAAATGTTTGTAGAGACGACCAACTCCCTGAATACGTCCTGAAAGTATTTGATGATAACCACTGCAACTCGGCTTTTGATACAGGACAATGCACGTAAAATTATTTTTAATGGATTGTAGTTGTCCTTCCCAATTTTGAGATCCTATATCTTTTGTATCTTGACACTTTGTTTCGTCCACGATCACGGTGGTGTTCATACCTGGAGAAACCAATAATGCTCCAGATTAAGATTGGTTTGTATTAAATCTCTTATAAATATATGACTTTTCGTCAACATACCCTCATAACTTGGCTTGTTGTAGAGTGTTATAGTAGCAGGACCGACCTGTTCCATACATCGCATAAACGGGTATTCATACTGAGCTTTGCCGAGTGCCATTTGAGTCCAAATGGCGAGTCTATTGTACTGCGACAGCATGGACCCGCCTAGTAAATGTTCAAGCATATAAGTTTGGCTTGTATTTAGCCATTCCTTCCCCGTAGGGCCTAAATACGTGCCGCATACGAAATGGGGATAGAGGGCGAAAGCATTGTCTCGGAACTCAAGTTTTTTCGAACAAATGCCAAATACCATGTTAAACACAAGCCACGCCATGTCGATAATAATGTTGTTAGCGTTAGAATAAGCTAAACTTTGATTCACGGATGCATCTACGTTTTCCGTGTTTATCCAAGCCTCCCAATACTCGTCCCGGTCGGTCTCATTGACCAAGGCAAGGCACTGCCGCGTGCTCTCCAGTAAATATTGATAGTCAATTTCAGTGAGATAATTCATTTCCATGTCGTCGTGGTGACCGGTGGTTTCGTGAACGCTGAAGTTTACATGGCGACGCCATCCAGACGCCAAATCCGAGACAAAATACTCCCGAATGAGATCCATGTACTGTAACGGCATGAACTGATGAGGAACTGATTGTTTCGCAACACTCCAGATGACATCAAACATGTCCAGCTTCCATTTCTGGAATGTCGCCCCAGGGAAATCAAAGATGTTCTCGTCGTTGAAATGCTTGGTAAGACGAGTTTGAAAAAAATACAAAAAGTTTTTGAATTCGACTACTTTATAATCACGACAATCTGTAGCATTAAACCCTCCTTGTAAGTTTCTCCAGCCAGGTTTCTCAGGCACCGAGTTGGCTGTCTTTTCAGGGGCCTCAACCCAATGCTGACAGGTAGTAATATTCACTGTAATTTGCGCACTAGGAAGGTCTTCACAGCCTTTCACAACTTGCATGATGTTAATCCCAGATTGGGTCAAATTTGCTGGAACCAAGTTTGGCAGGAGACATATGTCAGAAGGGTCAAGACTTGCGTCCGACGGGGTGGGCCTGATACATATAGTCATGCCATGTGCAGTTTTCAATGTCCATGGGGTAGTTCCAATTGTTATGATGGACTTCAATGTAGAAGAAACCGATGAGAAATAACTGTATGTTACCGAGTCCTGTACAGGGTAAGCGGTTGATGCAAAGTTAGGCCTTGTAAAAAATGTAATCGAGTTCACTTTGGGTTCCCCGATGGGTCCGATTGGCTGAGCTGATCCAATCTAGTATGAATAAAATCAAACGCTCCGTCAAACAATAAATACAAAGCCAAAAAGGGATTTTTTTTCCAACCGCGCTCCCATCCGTACAAGTTTTGGCTCCAGCCGCGATTGTTATCTCGCCGATATATTTTGCATCATAAAAAGGCTGATTGTAGAGGATAAACCTTTGAGAATGAAATCGTAACAAAAGTCGTAATGTGAATTTTAGTGCTTTTGATTATATAATTTTTTTACAAATACAGCTTACGCTCCTCGAATTACGCAAAAAAGACCAGTGCCCAGGAACCCCTTCTCTTCGGCAATCGTTTGAATGTCGCTAAAGTCACCGACCTTCGAAAACTGCAGCTTAAGTTTCGTCTTTCGCGGTCCTGGATACACAGCGGCGTCCTGAATTAAGTCTTCTGCTCTAATATACCCAATTAAGGTACTGATTAAAACTATTGCGCACATTAAATATGAAATCATAGTTAGCTTATAAACTTCCTGCAAATACTGAGTTTAAATGATAAAACTTTCTAAAGGTATCGTAAGCTCTGCTACAATATTCTGTTTGGATGAAAAACCAGGTACAGGCATTGTGCGACATTCTTGGAATTGAAGTGACGAGTCTACAAGGAATGCTAACTACAATGCCAATATGCATAACTTTCGCAACATGTCTACAACCAATCAGAGAAGTACACATAAGTCCCTAACTTAAACGGTTCCCGGAATTTTGAGAAAAAAATACTTCGATTACGACTACGCACCTGCAACACCCTTGACAGCAAACTGAGAATGACGCGAAAATAAAAATCTTTTAAAATGTTGACATTTATGCTGACATTGACTGTGACACTTGCATCTGCCTTGACCGAAACGACCAGTAAGATTATGAATTACTTCAAAGATATATTATTTTGGTAATTTCGCTTACTGTTATTCCTATTTTACCTATGATTTCAACAGCGGAGCCTTCAACAGCGGAGCCTTCAACAGCGGAGCCATGTCCTCAGAAAGTGCTACCGAAAGAGTTAAATCTTACCGAAATACCGTTATCTCCCCTGGAAATGGTTTATTTAGTTGACCTCGCCTGGAGCCAGCCTCTTGATAAGGAAACGGTAGACATGACCTACTCTCCGACAAGTTTAAAATGGCGACTTGGCCCTCTCAAGGACATTTTCGAGATTGCTCAACATGTTTGCGGGAGCGCCGTACCCGAAGCATTCTTTTACTATTCCCTCAACTACTTCATAATTTGGTACAACAACACAGTTCACGACAGGGCCAGAGAGGAGTCAGAATTTTGGAAAAAGCAGAAGGAGATGACGAGTACGTGCAAGACAAATGTAACCAGTTCTGAACCGAAAGCGACGTTTGATTTTTTAACAACTGCTGATCGGGTAAAAAGTAGTGTTTGTACAGGTCCTGTACCATTTTTTTCCCGAATTCTTTGAAGATTACAGGGGTGTTATAATTTTTTTTATAGGTACTTGCCTATTCTTGGAATGAAACGGAACATAGAATCAGCATTCCGGAGGAATATCCAGACAAGAAAGAGTCGAAAATGGTTCTTGATTACCCAATCGACGCTGTTTGGTTTATGTTTTTGACGTTTACATCATCCTGTTATCATACTGTCAATAGAAAAACGTCCTGGCTTGCAGAGCTTCACTTCAACTTCAGAAAAGATTTTGTTCAGGATTTGGAGTACATGTGGTAAGGCCTACAGAATGCAGTTTAAAATGGTTTGCGTCGCCGTATTGATGAATGACCCTCCATGGTCACAAATGACAATCAAGCTAAAACTTTTTTTCACAGGAAGCATACGCGAATCCCAAACTTTGGCATTCTTTACGGCGACATTGACCTGGACATTGCACTTCATAATTTAAAAGCATGCGCCGTGGCGTCCCACCACCGCGCAAACATTCTTGACCGAATGTTCCTCCGGCCAATCACCGTCTCGGACAAAAAAAGCTACTTTCTCCAAAACTGGAACTCAAGACGTTCACCGATTCAACTATTCTAGCAGATCTTTGTTTGTTTTAATGTTTTTATTATTTGTCATTTTTCAATCAGTTTCTTTATTTTACAGAGAGAACACTGCGTGTACAATTAATCAGTTTTGACTGTTAGGCACACAAATGAAAATTTGAGTTAATTATTTTCTTGTCAAAATCTCACGGTGTTATAAAAACGTGCATCAAAAGTTTCCTGTTTTTTACAAAAAGATTGATTAGAAAAAAAGGTTTTATGTTTTCGTTGTGTGACATTAACATTTCTGTGCAAGTGTTCTTATTTGTTGTGTGCATTGTACAGTTTATAAATTCTGTGTTTTAATTAGTTACTTTTGAACAGCCGTTGACTGAGATGTGAGTAAGGCAATTAGTCCCAACCGTGTTTCATCTTTCAAATTAAGAATCTCCATCGTTTATCCTGTTCTTTCTTCCGAAGAACACACTCCCCGCTTTTGAATTCTACAAAAACTATGTGACTGGATAATGCATAGAATTTTTGGTTGTAATACATTGCGGTCTACAAGTTTTACTTGATTTTTTGGTTCCTACTCATTTCCAGATTACATAATATCCTTGAATCTAAGCTCAGATATAGATTGGTATTGGTTTTTCTTGTGTTCTATCTCTCTAGATTCAAAATTGCATTGGTCAAGCTCAGCTAATCCAGATTGATACTAAAGCTATTAGCTATTTACACTCTAGGATTTAAGTGTTGAAAACGCTAATACTTTTTTTCAAGTGTGCTGTCGAGGGATTGAGATTTTTTTTTCCTTTTGGAAGCTTCGTTGCAGACATTTTATTTTACTCTTCAGAAATAGATGGTCTTGTGCTGGAGGATGTTGACGGGACTGGAATAGAGATTTGCTCATCTTCCAAGTCCAAATCGTCTAAATACGCAGGAGGTTGCACTGGAAATAAAAATAAATAAAAAAAGTTGGTGAAAGTTGGAATCTTACAATTAAGTTTCCTGTCAGGGTTTTTTTTTCTCCTACAAGCGAAAGTATTTAAAAAGGTACGTACGGCTTTCGACGCTGCGCACGGGAGAATTAACTTGGGAGTAGCTTGGTAGGCTAGGCTTTTTCCGGAAGCTTCCAGAGCGACCCCCAGGTCCTGCTGAGCTGCACCCTCGATAGCTGTTTTCACTGCGAATGCTGCTTGTGCTCCCCCTCCGCTCTGCCCATGGATTCCCAGGAACTTGAAGGCTGTTCACTTGCTGCTGAATCTCAACTGGGTCTTGTTTTGTAGTCCCAATGACTAATTTCTCGGTCCCTCTAATCGTCCCGTGGTTCTCTACAAGAACTTTAAACTGAATTGCGTACCTGACGTCATACGCAGGATTCTTGTCGTGATAACTGCAAGGCTGATCTTTAGGCACGCTCAAGGTTCCCCTCCAAACAGTGTCTGCTTCAGGATTAGCTTCGTACAGTTCAACCTACATCCAAAAAAAGACAAACTTTGTTATAGCAGCATGCATTTATAAAGGGGCTTCAATGAACATAACATTTCCTTTCCAACCTGGTCTACTCTCGAGCAAGTACTCAATTTGGTGCCGTCCACAGAGTAAGTAATCTTTTGCGCAATGAAAACGGTGAGCTGAAGCGGAATTGAGTCAGGATTTCTCACAATCATTGTAAAAGGCACGCTCTCTTCAGGCAAATAGCCTGCGCCACTTTCCAGAACCAAAATGGCTGTGACATTTGCACTCGCATCCATTAATCCTCGTTTAATCTTGACGGGTTTGAGAAGGTCTTCTCGCCCGTGGAGATTATGATAGCCGGTAAAGCCAATTTGCTTTTCGGCAACTTGCACGTAACGCCCGTAAATAGATCGCATGTAAGCGACAACTTTGTAGTTGAGCGCGCCGTAACAGTTCTTAAAAGGTTTGGGAAGCGTTTCCGGTGGGCAGTTGAGTGTAAATATAAAGTTTTCACATGAGTAGTGTACGCCTCCCCCTGACGGGGTTGTCCCCTCGGGAAGAATAACAACGATAAGGTCCTTTCCTTCTGGTACAGGAGGGACAACGTCGTCCCTGATGGCACTCAACTGATCCCCGTTTTTGCAGGTCGTCGTGTTCTCCAAAATGCAGGTTCGCTTGCGGTAAATGTTGCGCCCGTTTTGGGAGGTGAACTTGAGATACAAGTCAGCTTCGAGTTGAACATGAATACCTAAACAGGATTTTGCATATGATTGGTTCTAGGCCTACAGTCGTAAATATTCTGTCATAAATATATTTTTGTCATAATAGCTATTCATACCCGTGAATTTGAGCATAAATCTAGTCTCAATGCAGAGCCGTCCTCGGAGTTTGGCAAATGGGCGAAGCGTGGATGACTCTAGAAATAAAGTCCCGTCAAAATTGGCCCCAAAGTGTTGCAGTTTACCAGGCTTCGTGTCTCCTTTGGGGATGCGAACCCCGCGAAGCCAAGAAGCGAGGGCCATTTATTCCTACACACAAATCAACAAACTTTCACTTTTTTCCTCTCAATCAAATATTCTGACGCAGTTGGAGTATTTCCTCAAGTTCGAACGGTGTTTGGGTGTCTATTTTTAGTCAATTCATGACTCAAAAAGGGCAACTAAACATTAAGCTAAATATAGACCGCAGGCGAACAAACAGTTTTTTCTGCTGGTTGAGAGAACAGAACTGGTCGAAGAGAAAATCAAATGAAATTGGCAGAGAAAGTCAGTCTCGAGTTGTGTGAAAGGAGAAAGAGAGAGTGAGACGTAAACAGCGGATGAATAATATATCACAAGTGGGTCTCGTGAGTAGCTTTCACTCCTGGAAGTGGTGAGTACACCAAAGGAGCGCGTGTGAGAGCAAGAAAAGCTGTTCAATGCTGTATGCCTCCTAACCAAAACTCAATGCTGTAAAACCGTCAGTACATTCTTTGCCTATGAAAGAATTCATATTTGCGTAGCATCAGCATCATATCATAGGCATAGCTGCATAATACTGTCAATTTGCACTCCGTACTCATATCTAGATTTACGACACTATTATAGCTACAAATGGCATAACTCAAACGAAAACGGGAGATAATCGTCTTACAATTTATGACAAAGACTCTTTGACACAAAGTTTTATAAAATTGTCGTACAACCTTTCATGTCTAAAAATAAGTGGAATCTAGATCCTGCCAGGCAGGATCGATATACGTAGTGGCTTTTGGTCGGAATACGCAAAAATATAACACTAACCTCTGGACTTACACAGAAATTACTTTTCTCTACCTTTCCTGGTCTAACTTGAATCATGTTGGGGGTGGAGTAGCTTACGTGTGAAAACTACACCTTTTCTCTGAGTAACCCTACCAACCAGCCTGCTCACAATAAAAGAAATTACCCATAATTTACAAGCTTTCTCGCGAAATTATACGACACATATCATAATGCCACCACCAAGCACGCAAAATCCTAAATTATAAACGACTAAAAACCACCATCATTATTATATGTTCCTGTTATTCAAAGGGAAAACCCTTTATGAAATTATGCTCTAACGAAATTATGCTTTTTTGCTTCACATAGGTATGTATTTTTTGTTTTGTTAAGATAACTTGAAGCGATTATCGTTAATCTGATGTTTAAGTACCCAACGAACCTATTTGTATAAACCGGCCTATAAACGGCTGTACTGCTAGTAGCAGCGTTCTCAATTTAAAGTTGCTTCGTGGCGCAATTATTATGATCCATGCGCTGTGCCGTTTCAAGCAAACATCCTGTCAAGAAAACCTATCACGGCAGGGATGCGAGAACCTTCGGGAAAGAAAACCAACAGAAACATAACAATAACATAAAGCTCCTCCAATGTACATTAGATGCTACGCGCAGTGCCTTTTAATGGTTATGTGTACTTGATCATCACTGAACTGAAAAGGTTCTTGGGTACGTGCATTACTCATCATTAAAAGTTTCTTTCACAGTTGAACAAAGCCCATAATAAAATATGTCCATTTTCGCTCTTGAGCTGCCATCCAAATAGTGTGACTTGTCTTTCATGGCGTGGATTTATGCATGATGAAACTTTTGAGTGACGTCAAGCCCAAACGCTTGCCAAATAAGGCAACTTTATGTTATTTCTTATAGCTTGCTCGTCTTTTAAATTAATTTTTTTATTACGTTTTCTTTCAATAAAAAAGATGTAACTCGGTTTTAAGTATATCAGGTTATTTCGAAAAAACAAAACAAAAAAATCTAAAATCTACTCCTGTCTCAAAACTGCCAACATTCGCTTCGCATATCTTTTCACATTGTAAATTATTTATTTTTAAAATGTTTTTTTATCCAGTATAAACTTCGGCACGCCAAATATATACTCGTTCCCATTCATTTTGAAGCATTTTCTTTCCAATATTCTCCGCACCACTCAAACCAAAATTTTCTTAGCATATTCTAATTAATTAATCAAGATTTTATTTTATAAAAACAATCTAAAACTTAATATGTAATAGTTTTCTAGTACGATAGTTTTGCTGGTTGTATTTATTTTTTTTTCTCACTGACAAATATTGCCGCCGTACAGAGCAATCAAACAATGTCGAATTTCCCCGCCCAACACTGTTTAAAAAAACATAATAAGGTACAAATTTATTCATTTGTTTTTTAAATCATTCCACATTCATAGCACAAAAACTAGATTTGTTTATTGATTTTTTTTCTCTGGTTAATAGTTTTATCTTTGGATAGTTTATTTTACGACTTTCTATCGTCATTTCAAAAAATTTCGGCTGAAAAATATTTTCTGACTTGTAAACCGAACAACAAATTTTAGTAAAATATTTTTCCCGCCAATAGCTACTTTTCGCAAGATGTAAAAGAACAGCAATTTTACTACATCAGTCAAATTATCAGTTTGCATTGCCGCCGTGTATGACACTTTTTCCGTTTTTTGAGATTATTTTTTTTCAAACCTTAATTTTTTTCCTCACTCAAATTACATTTTTCTCTTTACTGATTTGAGATCAAAAGCAAAACCAATTTTTTCCATTTATTTTTTTTCGAAATCTTGAACCCAAATCATGGCTTTTCCTTTCAACAATATAAATCAAGCAATATCTTCTACTGCCTGTCTTTAGACCACCATCAATTTCATAACCGTTTTTAATGCGTAAAGCAATTCTGCTTGTAACTTTGCCTCCATTATCATCAAATTCACATGAACTTTTTCGCTATGCTTAAATTCCCGCATGACATTATCGTAGTCCTGCTTTGTAATCCGTTCTGGGTAACAGCAAACTGTTTTGATAAATGCCTTCAAGGGTCGCTCCAGCAGTTGATTCACTTCTCCATAGTCATAATCGTCATGCCTGCATATGAAAAACCAAAAAGAAACATTAAACGTGCCATCCCGTCCGCCTTTTAAACAGATTACTAATGTGTGGTGTGAACAGCGCCTTACCGAATTCCATACAGGCACTGGATGTAGTTCCAGACTGCCGTTCGAAACTTGGTCGTGTCCACATTCGCCCGACCCCCGATCGTGTAGTAGGTCATACTCTGAGCCACTTTAAATTTTTCATCAATTTTCTCCCCTACTTCGGCGTAGAGTCGGTTCACCAACGAAAATCCATGTTCTTCCCATGAATAGTCCTGCGATAAGCAAAAAATACAATTTAAAGTAATTAAATGCAAGTAAAAGATAAGGCGAGAGACAACTTTTGTGCAGCTATGCATGAAAAGCGAAAACAACATGAAAATTTTATGGGAATTGTGAATGCAGCCAGCGTTTGTTGTTTTAGGATTGGCAATGAAATATTCATTGCTTTGTCGCGATACGGCTGCTCGGTCTCAAGGTTAAAATATGTGAGAATAACAAAATAAATCTCTGGATTTGCCGGCAAGTCAGGAATAACCTTGAGCGATGTGAAGAGGGTGCAAAAACAACTTGTTTTTTATGTACTCATGGAGCCGTTCATACAGTAAGACAAGAGAAACTAACTGAACAAGTTTGGAACAAGAAGAAACATTACATGGAAGTGTGTGATAATTGAAAGATGGGCGTGCTGTATGAACGGTTCTCCAGTGAATGAGACAGATTTTTTAGAGTTTTCATACCTGGATTCTGAATGTATGCATTTCAGAGACTTGACCCCGGCGAATAAAGTCTTCGTAGGTGTAGTCTGGCTCTGAGATGAATGGAGTCACGTCTGGAGGCATCATTGACTTGTGAGTTTTAGGAGGGCTCTTGATGGGACTTTCTCTGGAAATATTTTCCTTCTGACCAGGATCGGCAAGTATGTGAATGCCAGTGTCCAGGTCAGATCGGGCTACAGTTTCAAACCGTTTTTTCCTCTCCTCTGGGCTAAAATAGTATCCAGACAGAATTTTGTTAGAGAAATTGTTTTTTATTAAAGTTTTCAAGCGTCATATAGGAACAGCCCCTTACTCTTCAATAGGAATAGTTTCTGAAAGATTCTTCATCGTAGCCATGATCAGGTCAACTTCTGAAACGGTCGAGCCAGGTCTGGGAGGGGAACAGGAGGATGCGAGCTGGGCCGCCATAGAATTATGACTCGTGTCTGGTTTGAGGACTGGGCTTCCGACCGAGTTGTTCGGGGAGTGATGGTATCTCGGATGATGGCTGCTGTGGTAAGGATGAAAGTGGACACTGGGGACGTTAATCCCTAAAGAAGTTGAATGCGTAGATCCTTGCGAAGATGAGCTACTCCCCCCAGGGGACGTAGACAGTGTATCAGTCTTTTTCAAAATAGATTTTGTCTTGGAGGAGCCTCCTCCACTTCCTCCAGAGCATGTAAGAGTATTGGTTGTAGTAACAATTGAAGGCGGCCCCGCAGCGAAAGATACGGATGGAGCCTTATCAGGATTCGATAAGCAAGCTGGCTCGACAAGGAATGTGTGACCATTGTCAAAATCAACTTCAGGAGTAATTCCACAGCCGTGGATGAAAGACGATAGGGAGTGGAAATGCGCAAGGAGGACGACCGCCTGGACCACCTCGGACAGGGACCACCCTGCCTTTTTTGTAAGATGGAGGAGGTCTTCTGACTTGAGGATCCAGGGACGGTGGGCCATCACTTTGTTGATTGTATACAATGCGACCAGCTTGGGAGGAGCATGGTCCAAACCCCGGAGCCAAGCTGGGTCACCGCCTTGGTAGAGAAACTCACGCTTTTGGAGCTCCAACAAATATCCGCAGCGATAACGCGCGGCAGCCTGGCAAAAACAAAAGTCAAACCAAGATTAACGACCTTGCTAACTCGTTAAAACCTTCACAGATTCGAAAATCAGCCAAAAAGCTGCTAATTGGATAGATTTATTTACAACAACAAGGCTATTACGGGTTACTATCACGTGTCAATGGAATTTGTATTTACAAAGGGGATGTTCATGTACTAAGTTTGCAAAAATCAGATATGTCTATGCTTTAAACCATTTACCCTTGTCTACTTATAAAATACATTCTCTCTTTTACACCAATCAACTAATTCATATCGTTGTTAACACCAATGGCACACTAATGAAAATTTTATCATAAGGCAACACATGAACGACTCCTACCACTGATAACCTTTGTTGGAACGCTGTACGTTTTTTGTCCAAATAAAATTCCTTTTTCAGCTATCACGCAGACACGTCGTGTGCGAGGTTTATTCCTGTCATCCGAATGAAATACAACTTTGTTTACGTTGGTGTCACTTGTGCTCCTGTCCTCCTGAAGCTGTTTTAAACTTGGTTCATTATCGTTCAAATCCAGACACGTACGCCAGACGTTTAGGTGCACAACTCGTTCAATTCTTCTCATTTTGCTTTCTCTTCTCCACAGAGATAACAGAGATACAGTCGTAGTTTTCATTTCGTTTTAGTAAACAACCGGATTGGATGTTAAAAAAACAAGATAAAATTATGCGATAGCAAGTTTATAATTCCTGCCAATTTGGCAAATGTTACAAAATAATAAAATTCTTGCCGTTGTTGTTGTTACTTTATAAAAAGTAGACATTTTTGTGTCCCGACCATCCCTAAGAAATCTGGGATTAACCCGAAATACTTCTTTTTTTATGTATGGCGCTTGGAAACAAAGAAAAAAAATATAAGCGTACAAATGTCCCGTGCAGAAAAAACAGCGAAAAATTTTGCAACCGAGCGTGAAAGACAAAGATATGAAGCGCATGGTAGACTTTGCAAAGGCGCATGTTTCTGGCTGACCCTGTATACATAATTTTAGAAACTTAGCTTGTTTCTTGAAAACGTCAATACAGATCCTTCCTTTTAAAATTCAATGCCGAAAACCTCTAAAAAATATCTTCCCTTCAAACCGTACAACCAAATCGTTTTAACAAACCGCAGATGTTAAACTTTCAAGTAATTTTTTATGTCAACATCAAAATTGCTTATCTTTTCTTTTTCATGGCAAGGAAAAAATAAATTTTCCCGTTGATAAATATTTTTTGAAATCTATAAATTTATTTTTATGAACGTGTACATTCGGA
The DNA here is from genome assembly GCA_019593645.1 of Akabosia matsudoensis. NCBI lineage: Eukaryota > Metazoa > Arthropoda > Collembola > Entomobryomorpha > Paronellidae > Akabosia > Akabosia matsudoensis. Next base: position 14,854 of record VICI01000146.1, read on the forward strand.
GAGTTGACCTTTTTTCGTGGTTCAATGTCATGCCATGCTGTAAGAAATCGATACACAAAATTTCACCAAAACGGCATCACACTCTGGGTAAGAAGAAAGACAGGACACGCTGGTAGAGAGTGATAGGCAGTAGGAGAGCTGCCGTTTCATAAGATATTCATAGCCGTGATCAATACTAACTTGTGTACACCGACATCTAATATCCTTTTATTATTTTCCTTAACGGAGTATTGTTTTGACATAATGTGAACCGCTACTTTGCATTTCATTTTCACAGGCACATATCAATTTTCCTTTTTTTTCTCAACTAAATGTATTGTTTTACCGGATAAATATTACCGGGCAAATGGCAGCATAATAGCACAAAATATATGTCTAGACTGAATTCATTAGAGCAGCATATCAATTGCAGTTATTCTAGACTAACTGGCAGCTCTATAATTTCATACCTGTTCTAAAATATTACATTTCTAGCAAGTTAAAAAAAATAATTTGGGGCCGTTCATTAATTAGGTTGCATGCGATGGGGAAGATATTTCAAACAATGACCTACAAGTGATAAAGGATCAAATGCCTACAAATGCATTCATTAATGAACAACACCTTTCAGTTGCATAATGGTTTTTTTCGCCCGAGGTCTGATTAAGAAACCCGGTTTTCTTTTAATAACATTTTGGGATGATGAGTAATTGGCACCTCTCATATCACATCATCCTGGTAGTTTTCCGTGAGTCTCGTAGCCGCTATTGTTTTGGTCGTGACGAAGGCAAATGAACTCTGTGAACTGGTGCACCTGCAGTGCAACAAAAGCCTCGTCGACCAAGTGTCTCTTGAACTAAAGAAAATTGTGAAATTCGCTGAAATGCAATGCATAGCGTTATTGTTTTTTTTTCTTTTCTTGTTGGTCTAGTTTAAAAACGGATGGCGTGATCGTCTATTTTGTTCACACACCACGCCTCCCACCAATAACAGTTAAGGAAACCAACGCATATTTTATGCATTTTGAGGAGCTCTTAAAGCTGTTATTTTTAATGGATGTTTTTATGGCTGCACATTTATCCCGTAAAGAGATTAGTCATCGATTATATTAGTCAGCTGAATTCATAATTCGTATTTTTTTCTCCTGACCTAGCTCAAAAATAAAAGCGAGGAAACGTTTTACTGCGGTTTTAATTATGAGCATGATAGTCGGATAAATTTTCTGCTAAATTCCCTTTTTGCGGTTCTTTGACGTCATTTTACGTTACTATGCTGAGTTGATATTTTTAAATTGCATTTTGCGCTTGCTGTTGAACTTTAAATTGGTTTAATAGGCTGTTTTTCATAGAACTACAAATTGGTAGTGGTAGACTTTCAGTCGGCCATTTATTTCGCCTCAGGGCAAAATACAGTTTATTAATAAGGTTATTTGAAAATGTATATGTATTTTAAAAAACCTGCTAATCTAGCCAGGTGTTCAGTGAATAAATCACCTACTTACTTTTCGTTTGAAAAACTATATCATGAAAAAAATACGTCAATGACCAAACAAACTTGCCAGAAAAATAAATGCAACATTAATTTTATACACGGACAGACTGGTTCAACATTACAAATGCATTTTTCTTGATAGAATATATCCCTGGGAACGTTTTAGACAAGACTACAACCAGTACCATTTTGTAACCATGTTGACCTCTACTATTATTACACATTGTATACGAACGACCCCTACAAGAATAAGAAAATTGAAATGTAGTTTCCATGTAAAACTACATTTTTTCTAATTAGCCCTGAGAATTGTTCATGCAAAAGCTCAATATATCTTTTACAAGCTGACAACTCAATAGCAAAATTAGCTATACATGTAAACGTCCCTCAACTCTTTATCTTTTGTCTTTCTGCTTGACTTGACTAGACGAGAAGAAGAAGAAAAAACTCTCGACACGTGTGTGGGAAGAGGACTAAAGAGGGTTATCTGAAAGGAGTAATATAGATAAGACTCACCATTATGGCAATGTAGTTTCTATAGTTGTATGGAAGCGGTCCATCTCCTCGCATAAGGAAATGATGGGTCCGCAAGAAGATCTCGAGGTAGTCGGGATGATAAGCCATCAGCTGGATGGAGTGGTCCACGCGGCCACTGCTCAGAAACTGCTCACTCAACAGCCTCGCCTAAAATATTACGCACAAAGAAAAAAAAATCGTTGTCGTTAAATCAAGGTTACAATATATTTTCTTGGCGCCCGTTTTAACAAAAATTTTACACTTTATTTTCGCATTAGAAAATCGTTTCTGGCCGAGAGTCAAGTATTTTGTACAGATTTTTTTGTGGAAACAAATCTTACTGTTGGCGTTTGTTATTCTCTGGAATATGCTTTTGTTATTCAAATTAAAAGTAAAGTTTGGAATGTGTTTCATTTTGTGTAAACAAAATGGCCACTTGTTTACCATTCCTGGGATTTCATACGCAGATCATTTAAAAAGCTGAGGAGCATTGACACCGCGAGCATAAAACACTTGAGTGAGATTTTAAGCTAAATACTTTTTTGCATGAGATGAGCACATGCTAAAACGGATATATCACATGAGCATTATATCCTGTCAAGTGTAAACATTCTCAATTAGAGGAGATATTTATGAATCATCCTGAGTAAGCAAGGTATATTTCTATTATATGAAAATGTTTTAAGGAAACCCATTGTAAATGAATTTTGGATGGGGTTTAAAGGAACGGTTTGGAAGTTGACCATGTGCTAAGGTAAAATCCTTACATCAAATGTAAATACTTCCTCGCTCTGATCCATTTCTTGGCCATTTCCGCCACCAGAACTACTGCTGAGATCACTTTGACACATTGACCCTACCCACACACGAGTCGTCCATGCTACTGCCAAAAAACTCTGAACCACTGCCTTTTCCCCAGGGGGACACTGGCGCACTCTGCACAGAAACATCATCCCCTGTCCTCTCATTTTTGGCATTGTAATAACTCCAAAACGCTTCCACCTGGTAGACGGGACGGCGTCCGGGTATTTCAAACATAACCTTTTTAGCAGGCACAACCGAGGCCGCTGACTCTTGCTCCTGCGGCGCTCCCTCCCCGGCAACTCCACAAGTCAAACACCGGCCAAGGGAAGGATCACATTTACCCACAACCGCAATCACAGTTCCTCCCTGTGACAAACTCAAATGTGGAGGAATATCTTGTGGTTCTTTAGGGTTGTAGGCGTGACGACTAGTCGTCATGGGAGCCGGGTCGAGATCCATCATCATTCTATTCTGGGCCACTTGAGTATACACATAATCCAAAATACTTGGCGGAGGTGGGTAAATCTTCCCTGCTAGGGGGACACTGGCAACCTTGTCATCCTCTTCGTCATCCTCGTCCTCGTCTAACACTTCAGAGCACTCGTCATCCTCCTCTTCATAAAAAGATCGTCCGCGTGCGCGAAGCGCTGAAATATGCGTTTGACCAGAGCCGGGCAAGGAACTATTTCCCCCAGGGGATGACTCTGCAGTATCCCCATATTTACCCGGTGACAATGGATCTATCACGTCCAGCATCGTTTAAAAATATAATATTTTTCACAAGAGATCACTGGACACAATTTTTTTTTCTTCCTTCAATTCCAAACCGCGTCCAAAGTGTAACGCACGCTTAATTAAAACTAAACGAGCTCTCGCTTAGTTTATGCGTGACTAATATTTAAACTCTCTGTGACAAAGCGACGAGAGTTAATGCGAGAGAGAAAAGGAGCTTGTTGCCGAGTCAAAGCGATGAGAGATACTGGCGACTAGGATGCAGAGCAACAAACAGTTTATCACCCAACGACATTCTAACAAGGGGATATATTTTTTGGATTCAGTTTTTTTATATGTAGAAAATTGCAGTCAGCAACAAGAGTGTTACATTGCTAGTGTTGCACTTATATATAGAAAGAAAAAAAAACGCTGGCTGCATTCAACATCGAAAAGAAACAAAGAAACTGTGGCAGTGTTGCTAGGCTGAATATGGATCCATGCATGGAAATTCTTCCCTAATAAACCACCGACGAAATCCGGAATGCTGTACCTTTTTTATATTAAACCTTTCTGCTTTTATGTAATGTTTGTGAATCCCAGTTGTGGTCCATGGAAAAGAATTTACAGCCCCGCACGCACTCATCTATGTATCATGTTGAGGCAAGAAATAGGCTGGTCTTCAGAAACCATCCAAACCCATTCCTTCTACCCTACCCATATGAAAATCATGTTGGAAGCCAACCCTCCTGTGAATGTTTTTTTCATGGTAAATAAAAAAATATATAAGTTTTCTCTAACCAGATGTGCAAAGCATGTATTCACATATTAAACATCTCGTATAACAAAGTTTTTTGGTATATAATTTTGATGAAATCAGCTGGTATACAGAATGGTCTCACATATGTGCCTCTCTCATCCTTTTTCCTCTATTACAAACACTTTACTTTTTTTCAAAGCAGGTTTTGCTTGTTTCGTTCTTTTTTTCCTACTTGATCATAACCAAGCTAGATTATTTTTTTCTCCTCTCGCTTTGAAAATTATAACCAGACTTACTCCCCTTGTGGTTATAACTCTGGACTCGTCGTGTTCAACATTTTCTTTGTTTCACCTCTAACAAGAGGATCAGAAAAGGAGAGGACGAGAGACAAATATGAAGTTTTAACTTGCTACTTAATCATAAAGTTGTGCTAATGTATACATTTTTTGCTTATTTTTTAGCAAACAAAATGATTAAATGCGAGAAAACCACATAGAAAAAAGAAACGGTTTAAAACTTTCAATAATTACTGGACAGACCGACCCTAGCAGAACTGAAGATTATTTAATATTTAGTATCGGGCGGGTATGATTTTTTTTCTCTAACAATAATGGTTTACACTAAAAAACATCTTCTTTTTTCAATACTGCTTTTGAGGCAATAAATTTATAAATTTTTGACACAGTGTTCGCTCCTGACCAGACTTAACAAAATTTTCAACTAGGAAGCCAGATGAGCATCGAGTTTGACGTCGCTTCGATTAAATTTATTCATCCGATCCCCAAAAAACGACACACTCGGGGTTTCGTCCAATCCTAAAAGTAAAAACCAGTATTTTTTGTATCGAAGCGACGAGGAGCCATAAAAAGACTTGCAGCCAGAATAGCTCAAGATATTGATTAAGTATTTTTGTGAATGATAATCACAGCCAAACCTGGATAAAACGACGATAATACGCCTAGTTTCATTGTTGTTATTGCATATTGCTTTTTCAGAGGGATTTCAAAGCAGATCTGTTTTTGAATAACAATATGTCAATAAGAAAACTTGTCCATAAAATAATAGCATCGTAATTTAATCACAATGTTGTTTGTTATACTAAAAAAAGGTTTTGACTATGAATGGCTGTCTAGACAAGTCAAAAAAATATAGTCCAGAGTGTTCTGTTTCCTAATCTTTGGGGCGTATTAAGACTTGAAATATGCTATTCTGGTTTTCATCTTCAGGAGAGATCTTTAAGCTAATTATCCTGGTCATTTTTTTTATACATTTGACGACGTTAACCTTTTTGGCGACAAACACGTTCTGCAAAAAAAATATATTCAAGAAAGACTCTACATTCTATGCAAAAAAAAATCTGCATTTTTGACTTGACTTAACGACCTATTCGTGAAGTGAATAGACTGGTGATGTTCCATCTTCTCTTGGACAGCGTTATCCAGCCAGTCACACTTGTCATGTGCTTCAAGATAATCTCTTTTTAATCTGACCATCTCTCTTTTCCTTATCTTAAAAGCCTACCTAAAAATCGTGTTCACTTTTTTCTGTAGTGAAGTATAAATTAAGAATATGATAAAAAAATTATAATTCTTCCTCAGAAATCCTGTGCCAGGATTGGAAAAACTAATCGACGTAAGAATTTTACGCTCAAATATTCAAAAAACTAATAATTTGCCAGCTTTATACATCGCTCATCCGTTCCATACTATTTCCATCCAGTTATTTTCCAGGATTTACAGCAAACAAGAATACGATATAATTTTTTAAACAGAAAATACTTAAATGCGGAACGAAAAAGTCATGCATGCGGACAAGGACATTTACATACATGTTTTTTCCTCGCTTTTTCTCACTAATGAGCTTCCAAATCACATTTTTTCAACTCCAAAAGCTATCAATTTTTGCCCTACTTTTTTAACTGGAAATGCGCGTGCACAAAAATGTTTTTTTTTTTCTTTTTGTATCCGTGTTTGATAACGCTCCTTTTTATCGTTTTCAACCGGATGCTGGAATGAAACAAAAAAAAGGCTTAGAAAAATTGTTGTTGTAGGCGTACAGGTTTTACGCTAGGGTGCTTTATATAAAATACCGACAGACAAATGACAAGGTAAGTGACATCCGCCCCTCTTCTCCATCCTCCGACAAAAAACCGGAAAAAACAATGAGAGGAAACTGTTTCTAATGTTTTTGTCACGCTCAAATAACTACTTTTTGAAGAACGACTTGGAAATGTATCAAATACATGAAATCAGTTTTTGTTTTTAACAAGGGATGGAACACCTGGATGGATTGTGCGATGATGTTGGTCCCTAAAATAAAACGTTTTTTTTATCAAGATCGTTCCAATGTCAACGAGCTTGTTTCACGATTTTTTAAATTCTTTTTGTTCCATGGGGAGTTTTGTTCTTTGTAAAAAAAATTTAGGTAACTTTGAAAGGTGTAGTTTCGCAGACGGTTTTTTTTGCAGAAAAAAAATAATGATTTATGTTACAAGTTTTTTATGAGTCATTTTTAAATTTAAAATGATTAATTGAGTGCACTCCTCTACCTAGAAAAAAAATGTAGACAGAATAGAAAAATCCTTAAAAAATGGAAGCGTGTTGAGTGGGGATTGGTTTAAAAAAGAGGTAGACGAGAGAAGAATACGTAATAGACATAAAAAAATGATCGAGAGATTCGTGGTGAATGAAAATAAATTAGATCATCTGGGTACAGTCGGGGAACATGGAGTACAAAGATGTAGGTTTGGTTCCAAATATACGACCGAATCATACACGATTTGCATTTTCACAATTGAAACAAAAGCATGGCAACCAGGGTTACACGTAATGGCGATTATTTGTGTCACTCCTAATTTAAAATGTGGTCAGAATTCAGATTAGCACGACTAAACGCGATGAAATTATCGCTGAACGCCATCCTAGGACTCCAAAACAAGCCAGTTCTACTCAGTATTTTCATCCAGCTTCAGATAACCGAATAACCTTGAAGATTGTAACCCAATGCAAAATAGCCAGACGAAAAATTTAATCCTACAGGATAGTCGGTCGCTTCAATGCTAGTAAAATCTAATGTTCAAATAGACCAGGACCGAAAAATAATATTCTCGTCAGCTACAACCATTTTCCATGTACCCTGACTGCTGCCGCAGAAGATTCAATTTCAAAGTGCCAGCTTGTCTGCGGCTTCACTTTACACATGGTCATCTCTAATTTCACTCTATTCTTCTCTCCATTTCTAGAATGATGTCAATACTTGTTGTTTTTTTAAACTACACCTATTGTGTATTAACATATATATCTTTTCTTTTTTTTCGCTGTCTCACTAACTCAACGAAATTTTTTTCCGGGTAAACATTATGTGCAAACATGTCTTGTTCTCCATGCATGTTCCAAACAAAGAAAAGGTATGCAATTTTAGCTACATTTTTCCTCATTTATCATTTCTGTTAACTTTTGTTAATTGTAGATTTATATTTTTGCTTTCACGCATTCCTCAAGCAGGAAAATCCTAGTTAAAAAGCACTTTATCATTCATAATGATCATAATGATCATAGGTCAGCTGTGTAAAAAAATAGATACTCTTGCAATATTGAGATCTTAAACTCTTGTCTTGTCAAAGCAACCTTGAGCAAAAAAAAAATAAGATCAAGAAAATTTTCAGCAGAAAAGCTGTCACGTAAAGAGATAAAGCGCAAATTTGATACATTGTATTATCGACGTCATACCCTTTTTAATGGACCATTTGATTTGCTAGTTGCAGTTCAGATTTTTTTCTGGCACTGAATCTGTCCAGCCACTTTATAAAATCCATCATAACTTTTTTGCTTCAAAGTTTTCTTTTAAGAAAAGCCTGTCATTCTAAGAATTTGCGTCATCCGCAGAAAAATCTCTGCCAAATTGGCATGACAGGACTCACGTTTTTATCAGCTTTGACCGTGTCACTCATCCAATGGGGCCGTTCGCTGTACTCGCAGATAATAAAGATAATTCCTGTTTGAAACAGACAGACATAAAAGAAGCGCAAATGACTCTAACAGCTAATTCTGAACAAGGTGCATGATACCCCGCCTGTTCAACAAATTCGCCGATGTTATACATGACCATTCCCAAATTTTTTCTAATATCCATGGTTGCATTTGATAATCTGTAATCAAGCACCAAATGTCATTGCACTTGTCAAGAAAATTCATGTATAAAAACCAAACTCATTTGAATTTTTCTCTCCGAATATGAACGAAAAAACAAGCTGTGTTACACGTACACCGTATTTTCAACTTCTGATGCAGTTTTACGCAGTTAATGATAAAAGAGAATTAGAAAAACATCTCCAAAAATACCAGTTTTTTGTTTTCTCTCCTTTCAAAACCCCCACCATGTTATTTATAACCAGGGTAAACCTGGTCGGTTTTTGATCAAAACAAATAAATTACATGCGCGTCCTCACATTACTTTTTATTATGTTGCCCTCTCCGTTCGGCGTTCCTATTGTTTGTCACCAAGTTCAAAATAACTTGTTTTTTTATGTGGATATTATAACACAAACACACAATCCTGAAGGGGACAAGTTTCACTGCCACCCTGTATACGGTCATTTTTAATTGCCTTTTTTTTTAATTTGGTTGACTGACCTTATGGAAGGCCAACTTTTCGGCAAGTTCACCGTCAATCTCGGCGTCCGCAAAGGTAGGATCTTCTTTCACCTCCCCAGGGTCGACATGCTCCGCAAGGCCAAGCTCAACCGCAAACTGTTCCACGTCGATGCTCGGACTCTGTGAACCCACAAATATATATAAATACACATGTCGTACGTCATAGCTGAACAGCTCCTTAGTCAAGATCGGTTGTGTACCTCTGATGGGTGGATGAACGTACAAGGGCCATCGATAAGCGGGCTTGGAACTGGTACTCCTTTTTCCTAAAATACAAAGCCAAAAATAATGTAATTTTTATATATCCGTAAATTATTTTGATAAGATAACTAATTAACCAACCTGCAGTAATCCTAAAACATTGGCAGCCTGTCTCCTCACATCTTTTAAAGGACAGTCTATCGTTAACCGTAGTACGTTTATGAGACACAGAGCGTTTGGAGGAACAATCACTTTTCCACAAACCTCATCGTCCTCCTCCCCTTCATCGCCTTTTTCTCCTCCTTTGCAACACTTTTTGTCCAAACCACTCTCCACGTTGTTAGTTGATCTGGGTCCATGATACAACAATCCCCCAAGGGGAGCTTTATCCTTACTAATTTTAACTGCACGTCCTCCAAGAACAGATGAGTTTCCTCCAGCTCGTCCATGAACAAAACTGTGGTCCAGACTGGCATCTAAATCAAAGTCCATTTGGCCGTATGACCTCAGCCCCACTTCACTCCAAAACGAAGGCCCTGCTTTATTCGGAGGGGAGGGCATACGGTTCCTCCAGTCTTCAGGCATAGCCAGCCTGAACAACATTTCAATTTCCTCTTCAATCATGATTGGGCTATTTTTTGATTGATCAAAAAAGCTTAACCAAAATCACAGACAAAGTTGAGGTGCTAGCACAAGACACATTTGTGGAAACAGAGAACACAAAATTAATATCCACCCTTGTTTGCAGATTATAATTTTTCTGCAACAGAATAAAAACACTTGTGTTAGCTGCAAACTGCACAGACAATTACGAGGATAGTCAAGTTTTTTTTCTGTTGGGGTCCTTGATAAATGGAAATCATCAGACGAGGACAACGTGCTTCCTTTCAATAAGAAAAACTTGTAGCGTGGACGAGGATTAGGCATGCATCGCTCGAAGCACCCCAACTAAGCACACACTTGTTTACTCGAACTAACACTTTTATCAACAAAGGGGCCGTTCATGCAACATGTCCAATTTATTCACGATTCTTCTCTCTTTCTCTTTAACTGAAATCATGCACCAGCCTTCAGTTCAGAAGTGAACAAAGACATGTTGAAAAGTAGGTGGGGCTTCAAAATTTACCGTCTTTTGGTGGACAGCCCTTTTATCTTGAAGTATTGCTTGTTTTTCGCTCAGAGAATATAAAAAGAAAAAAAACTGATAAAAATTTGTTTTGTTGTGATACCAGTTTTTCCTTTACGTCTTGAAGAGACGACGAGCCGTGTATTGTTCCAAAACTCGAGAGAATAAGAAAAAAAAAATGATGAAACAAGTTGTGCAGATCACGCCATCCATAAAAAACAACTAAAAATGCATACAAATATACAAAGTAGTTTTTCTTATTCAAAATGCAGTCGAGACAGAAAAACATTAATTGATAAAAAACAACGAAGAAATTCCCTAGAAAAAAACACAATATATTTTCGAAAACAACAGCAGAAATGGTTGTTGTTTTGCTTGTTTTCTTCAGATAATGGAATGAATATGAAAAATGATTCAGGTGGAACGATGCACTTGATCTAACGACGCAATCTCAGTTTTTTATTTATTTTTACTTTTTGTTATTTTTTTCTCCAAACCTCACATTCTAACTCAAGACTAAAATCTATTTTTTTACGAGTTTCAATCACGAGGAATCATCCAGTCTCTGGTCGGAGAATGGGGACGAGGTCGTTGGCTTCATGGAGAATGTTCCCTGTCCAGAACGCAAGTTGATTGTACTTTGTTTCCAAGTCACCGCCCAGGAAAAAACGTTGAATGTTCACATCCAACGGCTGTAACCTGTAATAATGAACGACAAGACGTTTAATCACTTCATTCTTTTGAATTTTACCGCGCCACCACCGCTAGATTTCTCTTACCATTCGTACTCCCTCATTGGATTCAAGTAAACGTAGTTCACAAACTGCACATAAGTTTGATAAAAATTTCGGGTGTATCTATAGTGCTTGTGACAAATGCCCATCACCATGTTGATTACAATCCATGTCATTTCTGCGACAAGGTTTCGAACCTTTTCCCTCCGGAGTGCCGGCCTGATTTTGTCTTCAACCTTGTCCCCTTCCATTTCGAACCATTCCTTCCAGCGAGCTACATTCTCGCTTTCAGTCCGACCTTCGAGACAATCTCGGGTCGCAACAAGCAGCCCCCGGTAGTCGTACTCTGTCACGAGGCCAGCGATGTTCTCAATGTCAACCCCGCTATTTCCGGCTGTCGTGTTTTCTCCACGCCGCTGCCAGGCAAGCGCCAGCATCCCTGTGTAATACTCCTGGACGTTGTCCAAAAAGCTCGTCGATATGATTTCCTCTGGAATCGTTATCTTTGCAATTTGCCAAATCAGGTCGAGCAGTTCAAGACGCCATTTCAAGTTGGTTGGTCCCGGATAGTCCATCACATACCTAGAGTCTTTCACTCTCTCCAGTCGGACTTTAAAGTAGTACAGGAGGTTTCGATACTGGCTGTCTTCGGGTGTTGGGTCAATAACGTCGCACGAAGTTGCCGACTTAGTGCCAGCAGCGCTTCTAAATAAGCCCCTCTTTTCCAGTTGGTCTCCATCAGTTAAAAGACTGTCACTTTGGCCAACTAAAAAAATAATGCATGAACTTATTTAAAACAGCTTTTTCAGTCACGTCTGTCAATAAAATCACGCTTGAAAACGTACGTTTTGGGGAACCACCCCAGTAAACACAATACGACAGCTCCACAGTAGCATTATATTCCCCGCGGTCACAGCCTGGGAATACCTGGATAACATTTATTCCAGTCATGTTAAACTCTGAGGATGAGATTTCCGGTAACATGCAAATATCAGATTTCTCCAGGTCATCGTCAGTCTTGTCCTCAGATCTAGGGCGAACACAAAACTGCTGTCCCTTGGCGGTCCTAATCGTCCACGAGGTTCGTCCGATTGTAATAAACGACTTGAATGTGCTCTCGGCTGTGACGAAATCGGAGTAAGTGGTCGCACGTGCGACGGGCATTGCGACAGAGCCGAAATTCGGCCGCGTGAAAAATGTGACAGAGTCCTTTCTCGGACTGTCAATAGGACCGATGGGCTGTGCAGACTGAATTTGGAAGGGGAGTGCACACCGGCCTTGGCCTGAAACTATCGAGAAGTCTGAGCCAGTCTCGGACTCCAAAAATGCCTTTTGGTAGACAATGAACGCTCCTCGTTTCACACAAAATAGGCCTGTGTCTTGAAAGCCTTCCTTGGCAAGCGAGGTCTGGACGTCGTCAAAGTCGCCTAGGTCCGAAAATTGGATTTTAGCAGGACCTTCCTCAGAGCCAGGGTAGATAACAGCGTCCTGCATGGTTGCCAGTAACTGGTCGGCATAGTAATTCCCGCCGTAAACAATTTTAGCCAGGACCGTCAAGAAAAATGGGAGAATAGCGGTCATCTTGACGTGTAAAATTTTAATTTAAAAAATATGCGAAGCAGTTTGGAATGGAATATAATGTCCAGCCCGTGTGCACAACTTTCAACAATTTGCAGAGAAAGTTGCGAGGATTATTTCCACGAAAAGGAAGCGTTCATAGCATACGTCCATATTACACTAAATCCCGAATTAAAAAAAACAAATAGATAAAAATCCAGTCCAATCCACTCCACATGACTTTAGTGACGCATCTGATGAGCAGCCCCTTATCCGTTGTAAAATTCTACACAATAGACTATTAACAATTAAACTCAGGTTGCCGAACATATTTCATGCAGGCTGCTATGTAAGTGACAAAAACATTTTTCTTGAGAAAATCAATTTTTTGAATTTTATTCAACTTCACCCTACGACACGTCATTATTCCTAATAACTGTTCATTTACCATTGTACATCTAATGTATTTTTTTACATAATTCCATTTGTTTCAAAATTATTGATAAAATAAATTAGGCTTTATCTCATTTTTAAAAAACTCTACCTTCTCTACCCAAAAAAAAATTGTTTTTAAATTGAATATTGTTTAAAATAAACAAACAGAATATCCTAATAATCAAATGAAAACATTTTCGCTATTCAAAAAATAAAAAGATTATAATTTGTTTGGTTTTTTTATTTAATTGTAAATGCATTTAAAATTGTTTTTTGTTTTGTTTTCATGTTTTCAGTCCCATTTGGCAGGCTCTTCAAATTTGGTTTTAACGTTTTTATCTTTCCGCTTTCTTCCACCTTCAGTCTTTGGTCTCTTTTTCTTCTGGTGAACACTTGTACGTCCTCCTCCCCCAGGAGGACTACCTCCTCCACTGCTACTGCTTCCTGTGCTGCTCGAACTAGCGGAGTTGTGGAGCCTGGCAACACCTCCACTATTCCCTCCGTTTTTGTTGCCCGAGCCACTTGGCGGAGTGTCTCGGGTGAGGGGCCGCTTCATCTTCTCCCGGGAAGACTGGTACTGACTAAATGGAACTACTCTGTAGTTTGATGATTTGTCAAGGTCGATATTTTTCATGACAAAACCCGCCTGATCCTTGTCGTTCAGAGATACGAACAAATTATTGTCGTCTTGCCACCAAACCTGGACTGGGCCAAAGCTGGAAAACAGGTTGACCACAGACTTAGTCGTGGCGTTGTTAGGGCAGCTGACGTGGAAAACATGATCCCGAGACGGCGTCACTGAAGAAATAAAATTAAGAGTTTACTAGAATCTCCTACTAAATTCAATCCATAAGTGTATAACAATCAGCTTTCTCTACTTACAGTCTGTCCCGGAAATATTGAGGTAGCTTATGTCCAGCATTCGCATCAGATAAAGCCTGAAAAGTAAAAACGTATGAATAAAATAAAATTCAATGTCTCTAATGGATTGGAAAGAAGAAAGAGTAAAGCTTTTAACAACTGAGAATTCGATATTGTAAGCGTTTTTACGTAGATAAGCCCATGAGAAACTCATCCACTGAATGAAACGCTATTACTTTTCCTGGGTTTTACACCGACCAAGACACAGTGTAATTTTCCCATAAATGGGTACTATACAGTCGTGGCCGGGAAAAATAACCAGGAAGTACTGAGATATAAAGAATGAAACTCGTGTGGAAACATTGTCGTACTTGTTTAGGAAGGGCATGACGAGAGGAGAGTCCGGCAGAACCCGGGCCTTGACGGGAACCTGAAGTTTCCCTAGATACTGGCAAAGACCAATGAAGCAAACGCCAGTGATGAAGGCGTCGTATCCTGCTTCGTGTTGCTTTGAATCCTCCAAGGAATAGCTTGAGGAGTCTTTCTTAACGATTTTGGGCAGGCCGAAAGGTTCCTCTTGAACACGTTTCAAAACGTCGCCAAGGACGCTGCTGGAGAAATGCTCGCGAAAGGGATGCGTGCAACACATGAGCTTTGTGTCCACAAGATTTGGAAATGCAGCCTGGACTAGACCCTTAAATCCAGCCAGATCCTCGGGCAAGTCACTCACAAACTGGTGGACCGAGTGACCAATGTCGAGGATCATATTGTGTCCAACAACAATTTTCCCAGTTTCCGAGATTTTTCTAATGACTTTAGAAAATCCCACGCCTTTGTCGATCGTTTCAAAGAGCTCCCGCTTTTTCTGGTCGTCTCGAGCTCGCCGCTCGTCTTCAGACATTTTCACAACGCGAAGGATGCGTGACGGACGCGTGGCAGTTGGAGTAAGTGGCTTTGGAGCTGCTTCGGAGTCTGACTCAGACAGAGGTTCTGTTTGATCGCCTCCGCGTTCACGAACAATTGTTTCAAAGTAGAGATTGCTGTATTTCGGCTTGATATTGTTAAAAACAAGCTTCCTCTGGAAAGGAGTCAGGTTCTGGAGAAGAAGCTCCTTTGAGGATCCATCGACCAACGACTTTATTTGGGATCTGATTAAAAACATTTAAACACGTTTGTTATAAATGAGAAAAAGAGAAGATCAAAGAAGAGTTTACCTTGATTTACTTTATTTATGAGCACTTACTTTGTTTCTTCCATAAAGGACTTGAGGTTTTCAGGTACCGGGCAGGGGGTTGAATTCTCCTCTGCCAAGTAGATCTGCTTCTTATCATAATTTTCCTTCATTTTGTGTTCAGCGGTTAGTGTCAGATACGGAATTCCTTTGTAGAATAGTTTGTTAAAGTCGAATCCCCAACTGGCGAGAAACTCCAACGAGCTGGCTTCACAGCTGAATCTCACGTTCGGACTGGAGTTAGCCACTTGTCGGGGAAAAACGTAAAAGTTAAATGCAGCGTGCGTAAAGGTATCGGTAACAGGGTCGTAAAAGAACAACACCATTCCAAATTGGACTAGGAGGAAACTAGAACAACTTTGGCGGAGGAGACGATACCGCTCCTCCACAGAATCAAAATAATTGTCCTTCTCGTCAGTCAAGTGGAGGCCGGTCAGCTCGGCGTCAATCGAGACAAATGTACACCGCTCGATTGCCTCCAAAATGGAGGGCAGGAGGTCATCGAAATCTTGAGTAAAAGAGAAGAAAGTTACAGTGACCTCAATTCAGTTTAAGTTGGTAATTAAAATTTCTAATTAAAGTAATCTTAAACATAACTTACTATCTTGTGTGACCTCCATGATTTTAAAGTGATTATTTAATTAATCCACTTAATTTTGACATAACTGTTCAACACTTTCTTTTTGAAAATTGTAACGGAACTTTTTTTCAATTTTTTTTTTGAAACCCCTTCACTTTGCTTGCTTACAAGGGATGACGACGACCAATATTAATATTGAATATGAAATGCACTGAGAAAACAACATATTTTCAAACTTGGCTCCCTTTTTCAAAAAGACTTGGGAGAAGAAGCGACTCGAGTTGATCGCTGTTTTTGTTTCCCCCTCCTGCAGAGATTGCACAGCAGATTTTTGCCAAAGCCACACGCCATTCACACTATGCAGCAGTGTTCGAGTATTCAATATCGAATTTAACCTTGGAAAAACAAGAGAAAAAAAGACTGTATCGGACGTGGTGGTTTATGTATGGCCCCATTAAAAGAAAAGATTTTTTTCTCCAGTTTTTTACTACACGTCAGGGTATCAGCCGGGTAGTCAAATTAGAATCTAAGTTTGTTTTGTTCTGGAAAGAAAGCAAAGAAATTAGTTAGTGCTTGTTTCAACAAAATTACTGATTAACTTGGTTTTAATTGGCAATTCAAAGAATGGGATTGGTTGATCAAATAAATAGTCTTCAAGACTATTTTGAATCCTTTGACCCTGTCAAAATCTACTGGACAATTATTATTTGCATTTGGGTGGAGTATGCTTTCGAGCTTTATCTCTGTCTGCGTCAGGTAAGTCAATCAAAATTAATCAAGTTAGTAGGCTGTTGCGAAAGTGTCATCTATCCTAATCTCGTTTTGGTTTTGTTTAGCGACGCGTTTATTTTGAAAATGAAAACAAAATACCTGCCCCGCTCGCATCATACATGTCTCTGGAAACGTTCGAGAAGGCCCGCCTCTATGGAATTGACAAGAATAATTTCACAATCGTCTCGGAGTTTTACGGAATGGTTGTTTTAACGGTATGTCACCCTGAACGTTCACAACTCTCTCCCTCCATTGTTATTGAACGCAAAGGATTTATGTTTAATTGGTTTTGGTTTTCAGGCTCTGCTCCACTATGAAGGTCTTTACCACGGCTGGACTTTTACGTCCTCCATGCTGTCGTACGTGACCTACTGGCCTAACTCTTGGTCTCCTGAAATCGGTCGTTCCATCATGTTCTGCGTTCTCGCCATGGCATTCAACAATGTCGTTGGCCTTCCCCTCTCCCTCTATTCCACCTTCTGCTTGGAACAACGCCACGGCTTTAACAACCAAACCCTCTCGTTCTTCATCAAAGACTTCATCAAGAAAATCCTTGTCTCTCTCATCATCACCTCTCCCATCGTCGGGTTGATTGTGAAAATTGTCCAAGCAGGCGGCCCCTACTTCTTTCTCTGGCTTTGGATCTTTTGCTTCGTCGTCCTCATGTTTCTAATGACCATTTACCCGATGCTCATCGCCCCTCTCTTTGACAAATACACTCCACTCAAGGATGGACCGCTCCGATCCCGCATTGAAGCTCTAGCCGCCCGTATCTCCTTCCCACTCACAAAGCTCTACGTTGTGGAAGGCTCCAAACGGTCCGCCCACTCGAACGCTTACCTCTACGGCTTTTTCAACAACAAACGGATTGTCTTGTATGACACCTTGATCAAAGGTTACGTCTCAGAGAACCCCAAACCCGAGGAAAAGAAAGAAGATGAAGCTCCCAAGGAAGAAAAGGGCTGCGACGACGAAGAAATCGAAGCTGTTCTCGGCCACGAGCTTGGTCACTGGAAGCTTAACCACGTTGTCAAGAACATTGTCATCAGCCAAGCGAATCTCTTTGTAATTTTCATGCTGTTTGCCTTCTTCTACAGAAACCTGGCAATCTACAAGGCATTCGGATTTCCGTCAACATCCACCGAGACCCCGATTCTCCTGGGGCTTATCATTGTTCTTCAGTTCCTCCTGCAGATATTCAACACTGTCATGGGGTATCTTATGAACGTTCTCAGCCGCTTGTTTGAGTTCCAAGCTGACGAGTTTGCCGCCCAGTTGGGCTACGGCAAATATCTTAAATCAGCGCTTATCAAGCTGAACAAAGATAACTTGGGATTTCCAGTGTCAGACAGTTTGTACTCGGCATGGCATCACAGCCATCCGACTCTCCTTCAACGGCTGGCCGCAATTGACAGCATGAAGAAATTAAACTAGAGGATTTTATTTTTAACTATTTTTAAAAACTTACTCGCCAATTTTTCAGATTTTGTTAAAGGGTTTTCCAGCATAAGCTTGTTTTGTGCATTTACAAAATATTTGTAACGATGAAAGTTATCGTAAGGACTTGATTTCGTATGGATATTCTTGTCACAGCTCTGTACACATTTAACATTCAACAGTTTAATACAAAGTAGTCATTAATTTACTGTTCTTGTACTTAAATTACAATTGAAGGAGGAGGGTGTGTGTCTGTCTAAGGCTGATCTTTTAAGTCTTTAATGAATAAAAAAATGTAAATAACAGTTGAAAGCCGTCGATTCACATTGATTTTCTCTTCTTAAGGGCGGGTTTCATTCTCAAACATCTTCCAAGGGAAAGATGTCCTAGCGGTAAAATATAGCGGATATGGGCGACTTGCTGTTAAGCGAGGTTACCTTGTGTCGAAGGAGGATTGAAAGCTTTCGGTAGATTCGCTGAAGGGAGATATGTTAGGAGTGGTAGTGGACACTGAAAAGACTGGAACTGAAATAAGCCTAGCCATAAGCACTAACGTCGAAATTTGTATTTGTGCGAAAAACGTACAGTTGACTTTGAAATTTTGACGAAGTCAAAGAATGAAAGCATCACATTCTCCTTCTCTATGCCGACAACTACGCATGCACAAATCTTGGTTAAAAAAGATTGCCATCAGATTCTGTGCTCAGTTCTTTGGGTACACTCGGTACTTAAATTTCGGTTAAAAAATTCGCAAAGTTTACGAATAATTCGACTTCCTCCTAATCTCGTCTGTGTACAAATTTGGGGATCAGACAGAATTTGTAAGTTGCTCCCCCGCACTATGCAATAGCATTTTCTACGGCAACTTAATAAACAGTTACAATCAAGTATGACGCTTAGTTGTACGCCAAAATTCAATTTTTGTAAATGCACAATGTAGATTCTGTAGCCCGTCACATTTGTTTTACAAGAAAAGAGATATCACCAAACGGACTCTTAACTTGTCAAAAGTTGAAATGGAATATTGATGAATTAGTTGAGCGTCGTAGAAGCGTCTAGAAAACGTCAAAATATATGCCTCATACTATTGAATTGAACTTTATTGTCAGTACCTTCTTATGAATGGCGTGGTATTGGCATTAGAATGGAAATGGAAGAATCGAGACATTCATGACCAATAACAACACTGCACAAGTTCAAAGAAGCGTTGGACCATAATGTTTTGGCTTATTTTCGGATTAGAACTGAAATATTTTCATCTTCAAGTAAGAATACCTCATGAACTTCAACAAAATCAATCATCATATCACGAAATGTCCAGAATACGTGTGCATTCATGTATTAAATATGCTTACTAGGCCAAAACTTGCCTATAAAACTTCAAACAGCAAAATACCGAGCACCCAAAACAATTTTCGTTCTCCAGGACCTGGAATCTATTTGGTTATCCATTCACGATGAAGGCTTTCCTAGTTTTCTCGGCTGTTCTTGTGACTGGTAAGCATTGCCTTTCAAATTTAAGAATTTCATAAAAACCTATTTACCCAGATATATTTTGGGGGGATTTTAGTAAGCAGCTCCGTAATCATTGACAATGTCATGTACTTTGCCAACACGGACGAGACTTTTACTCACCAGGAAGCTCATGATTATTGTGCGTCAGAAGGCGGGGAACTGGCTAAAATTTACAACAACGCCTTATTTCAGCAAGTCCTCCGAGCCCTACCGGAAGATGGAGGCAAGTAAAAACAAATACTTTTGGCCGTGGGACGTGGGCCGTTGGAAACGATTTTAAATTATGTTAAATATTTCCATTGTTGTAGGTTATTTCATAAATGGAAAGGATCGATTGGATTCGTCCAGATTTGAGCTCAGCCAAACATGCTCATGGGACCGCCAGCCCCTGGACTACTCTGGAGTTCCTCCTTCCAACTTGGCCTTGGACCGTTCAGTGTCATGTTTGTCCTTGGAACGCGGAGCTACTGCAAAGGCAAGCCAAATTGCAACCTCACCATGTAACTTGAAAAAGTATGCATTGTGCGAATTTCCAGTTAACGGCTGTGACATCCAATAGAATTGCCAACTTTAGGATTAATACAAATTACCAGAAATTCAATATTTGATCAGTTTGCAACTTCAGTTTAATAAATTTAAAAAATGCGATATGTTTTCAAGTCTAAACCATTTTTCGTTTCTACAAATTCTGGACAGTTGTGCAAATATTTTTTCTCAAGTTGTTTACGTCAATAGCACACGCTGAACTGTTGAAAATAGTTTCAATTTGCATATAAAAAGGCACAAATTTGTCTCAAATTGCATGAAACTAAACGCCTAACTTCTTTTTGAACTTCAAAAATGAAATTATTTTTTCTCTTTGCTGTGTTGATGCCTTGTATGGCAGGTAAGAACGTTCTTCCGCATAATTTCTTTTGGAATACTGTATAAAATTTGCAATTCGTAAATATTTATTCGTCGTAGTCAAAGACAGGGATACTGTCATCTTGGACGGGATCATGTACTTTTCCGATTCAACTATAGCGGTAAAAACTTATAACTTAATACCTTCAAGAATATTAACAGAAATTGAATTGATTAAACGTTTGTCCATTGAAATGTAAGCACAGATGACAAGAGAGAAGGCGAAAGAATACTGCATCGACCAAGGTGGAGAATTGGCAAGAATTTACAACAAAACTGTTTATGACGTAATTCGTTTGAGGTCCAAAGTTGCCAGTAAGCTTCTTCCGTGAAACCTTTGATTACATTTTTCATGATGTTTTGAGATGAAACCGTTTATGCTCACATGCGTTAGGCTATTGGATCGATGGAAGTGAAACTACGGATACCTACCGGTTCCAGTTCTCGTTTGATTGTTCGTATCCAAGGGATTGGTACGATGGCTACATGAACTTGTATGGAGTTTCGACTGACATTAAAGCCGTCTCGTGTCTGTCACTTGTTAAAGGAGCCACAATGGCAAAGTCGTTTATTGAGTCAGTAAACTGTGAAGAAGAAAGATCTGTCATTTGCCAGTATCCTGTCGATGGGTGTAACTCGAATGGGGGAACAGGTACACAATGGTTCGGGTCATCAACAACAGCAATGCCAGAGGTGGTGACACCTTAAATAATACACATTCAAACTATTGCGGACAGGCTTTGTTATCTGAATGAGTTTTGCACTACACATCCTGGTTTTAATAACAAGATGCAATTTCATACAAGATTCATACAATTTAGCCACTTCGAAATTTGAAATGATATTTTCTTTCCTTAATAAGGTTTTTATTTTTTAACATATGGATCCAAATGTCACTTATAATATATTTACTAGAATTTGAATCCCTGTGCATGTAGGTACTTATATGATCTGCAATAAATCCAGTAACAATTATAAGAAAATACGTGAACTACTAATATAAGTTGAAAAGAAACACCGTGCAAAATGCCCTCCTTCCAAAATCTTTCAGGATTTAAAAATGATAGTAGCACTTGTTTAAAGACCAAAAATGTCATACTGTATCCGTCAATGTGACGACATGCAAAGACAACACGTATCCATAAGTTTGATGCATCCGGAAGCTAAATCACTTATTGTGAATTCTCTCGCCATTATCACCTGTTACCTGTATTCATCGAGTGAGTTATTTACTTGCCATGGAGAATATGTTTTGGCTATTCTATCTGATTTTATTTAGTTTGATTAGCTCCTCATTTTCCACGGAGTGTTACTTGTGCGCTGAAAGTTTAGATGAGCCCGGTAACTACACGAACTGCTCAACAGTTCCGGTTTCCTCGTCATCTCCGACGACCATCAGTTGCTCATCGAATTACTGCAGACGCACGGACGTGTACGATCGTTACGGAGTCCTCAAAAGTATCCAAAAGTCATGCATCGACTCTGAATTACTCGCTTACGAAAGATGTAAACTCACCCATTTAACAAGAGGAAGTGCAAACTGCTACGACTTTACACTGAGCGATACCACCCTCATATTGGAGGAATGTGTGAATGATAACCAGACAAAGGCCAGGGCAGGAGTAGGCCTGCGTTACATTGCCGCTCACTCTTACTCTGGAAAAAGGAGTACTTGCATTTGCCAAGGGGATAAGTGCAATTCTGGTATCATAAAATCGATTGGATTTCATGAGAATCATGCGAACAATGCGCGGATGGTTAGTCCGCATAGTGGATTTGTAATTTTGACTGGAATTATGAGCTGGAATGTCTGGAAAAATTTAGAAATAAATTAAGTATTTTCTTTAAGAATATCAGTATCTTCCAATGCTTTTCCATCTAGCTATAGAATAGCGTTACTTGATTGCATACCTTTAAAGAAAAAAAGAGCTTCAGCTTCCTTTTATTATTTGCTTTCCGTGTCCTCTAAATATTTCCGGGGTCTCTAAAGATCGCCGGCCTCTAAAGAACGCCGGGATCAAGAGGGACATTTGAAATTTCGCCAGGTCTCTAGATAACGCCGGGCATCTGAAACTGTAAGAAGTGAGAGCCAGAGACTGACACGAAATGGGACACGTTATAGAACATCGACAAAGAGCAAGGCATTAATCCTAAAATTGTGATTGAAATTGACGACAAAGATTAAATTGTGGGTTTATAGAAAATATTCGTACAGATTGAAACAAATCGAAACTAAAATTTTAAATTTCGTCGGGGGTCTATTTATCACAGGGGGGTCGAGAGCGAAATTTTAATTTTTCGTCGTGGGCGATATTTAGAGTATTTACGGTAAGTACAAACCGAAAATACATTTATATTTTTTAAAAACTATCTGACATACATAAAAGTGATCCGAGTTGAGAAATGACTAGGGATTTATTTCAAACATCTCAATAAGTTTATGTGCGGTTCTCTTTGTGAGTTGAATGAGAACGATTTAAATGATACTTTTGTACGAAGCATACCTTTCCAGCCTATATCTTCACCTCATCAATTTCCTTATTTTTTTTTTATTGCGTTGAAAAGGAGTTTGTCCGGTAAAATAGCATGAATGCCTACACGTGCAACCAGCAAAATATTTACCAAGCAATTGCAAACTCCTACGAAAAACAAAGAGTTTTGCAGTCCATTACGCAACTATACCGAAATTAGATTGACCAAATTGTCTGACGAAATTTCCAACAAATTATCAGTCTCGATCAGTCAAATTGTTTGCTCGTAAATGACTTAAGAGAAGGGAAATGAGATTTTTAATGTAAGTCCGCACTTATGTAAAGTATACAACCTACTTAAAATCCCGGGAAGACGAAATTCTACGCATTTTACCTGGCATTTCTCATTTTCTACTTGTATTTCAGAGTATATTTGGATGAGATACGTCATAATTGTCTGCGGTCAGCTACACTTTTCCGTAAGATATGTACGGATTTCCCACATTATTTCTTAGTTCCATGCCGTTTGAACTTGTGACGAAATCGTGCAGAAAAATAAAGCGATTGAAAATAAAAGTTTATATTTATTGTCACTATTTCGTGTGGCAGAGTACCGTCAACAAGCTAACTGCTTAACTGCTTGTGCTCGTTTTTTCACCTAATTTTAGCTGAACAATATTGGGATGTATTACTTTGGCCAATTGTCATCGTCCTCTTAGCACGTGTTGAATTTTTTCCACGCCTTTTCCTAATATTTTGCCGGAATAAATTTTTTTGGAGTCTTTAGAATAGGATAAAAAGCAAACTGGAACGGTCAAAGCAAGTACGGTCGCAGAGCCGAACAGAGTTTTGTGAATA
The DNA here is from genome assembly GCA_019593645.1 of Akabosia matsudoensis. NCBI lineage: Eukaryota > Metazoa > Arthropoda > Collembola > Entomobryomorpha > Paronellidae > Akabosia > Akabosia matsudoensis. The sequence continues at coordinate 38,447 of VICI01000146.1, forward strand.
TTTCCTTAGAAGAAGTTAAAAGATTGTTTGGCAGTAAAAACATAAATAAAGTCTCGACATGAACAACAAAAACGCCGGGGAAAAACCCCGCTGCCCGGCGGTTCTAGTTCAAAATGGTTACAAAGCGTATAATCCAAAGAATCCGATTTTGAACGACTTTAACATGACAGTTCCCCGTGGAACGATGTAGGTGGAAAATAAATATCAAGTTTACGCCATTTTTAACAGGTCCACCTGAAATATTTCGTTATTCATTTTTGTCAAAGATATGGACTACTGGGCGCTTCTGGTTGTGGAAAAACGACAATGCTTTCATGCATTGTTGGGCTACGACATATGGACGCTGGGGAAATTAAGGTTTTCGGGGCAGTTCCTGGGACAAAGGAGTCTGGAATTCCTGGAAGACGTTTGGGCTACATGCCTCAGGATATTGCCCTCTACCCGATGTTCACGATTCAAGAGCTTTTGACCTACTTTGGCCAGATTTATGGAATGGATTACTTTCAGATTGTCAACAGGATATCATTTCTTAGCAGTTTTCTTCAGCTTCCGGATGCGACCCGGTTGGTTTGCAACCTGAGCGGAGGCCAACAAAGACGAACGTCACTTGCAACTGCCTTGATTCACGATCCAGAGCTTCTCATTTTAGACGAGCCGGTACATAAAAATAAGACTTTAACAAACCGCATTTGCTTTAAAGATAATCAGGCCTTAGAGATTCACTTGCAATGCAGTGCATACGCAATGCAATACGTGAAAACGATACTTAATTTTTCGGGCCGGGGTCTTATTGAAAATTTAACGGTTTAACATTTTATTGATTTTTTAGACCGTTGGTGTTGACCCACTACTTCGTGAAAGTATTTGGGATCATCTAGTCAGCTTAACTGCGAACGGGCGAACTACAATTATCATTACCACGGTAAGACACCCGCCTTCAAAAGTAATCATGACCGTTCTTTCCCGCTTTCAAACTAGCCTGAACGATTTTTTCTCGTATTTATCAAAGCATTACATTGAAGAAGCTCGTCAATCGCATAACGTTGGCCTTATGAGAAATGGCCGCCTCCTTTGTGAAAAGTCCCCCGAAGTGCTTCTCAAAGAGCACAACGCCAACCTTCTTGAAGATATCGTTCTCCAACTATGCCGAAAGGACGAATCCTTCCTATCCAGCTCTATTGCAGGAGCCACAAATACAAACGATCCAGTACGAAATGCCCTTGCCGAATCCTCATTTTACCCCAAACGCCGATTCCTTCCCTCCTCGAAGAAGACTTACCATGTCCAAGCCGTTCAAGAAGTTGTCGGGCTTAAATTTGAAGGCCGCAATCCTTCACTCCATCCGAATCATCAGGGGAATGTTTCCTACCGCCGACCCTCCAACTTGGAAATTTTCCAAGACGACATGAACCTCAGGATTGGCCGTATAAAAGCCGTAATTACCCGGAACATAATTAATTTCATCCGAAATCCAATTTTTCTTTTTGGTTTGCTCATGCTCCCCGCTTTTCAGCAAATTATTTCCTGTTCTACTCTGGGAAAAGACGTTAAAGACATGAAGTTCGGTATAATCAATCCTGAAGCGCCTGACTGGCAGCTAACTTGCCCAAACGCCAACGTCGGCTGTGCGGTCGGTGTTTACAAAAACTTTTCGTGTCGCTACATCAACGCACTGCCAAAAGACATTTTTGATCTACAGCCATACCCAACCAAAGAGGCAGCCATTGCGTCTGTTAAAAAAGGTGAGCTTTGGGGTTATCTAGCTTTCCCTGGCAACTACACGCGCTATACATCCCTTCGTGGTGCCGAGGGACTTTTAGCTGAAGAGGAAACTCTGACTGGCTCCACACTTGGCGTCTCCATGGACTACAGCAGCTACATTGCGTCTCTACTTATGCTACGTGGAATCCTGACCTCCCTTCAATCTTACCTCACCGACCTGGGAGTTGAATGTGGAGCGAATGAAAAACAATTTGCGCTCCCGCTCCACTACAGGGAACCCGTTTATGGTACCCTGGAGCCAAGCTATTTGGAGTACGGTATACCTGGAGCATTGACAATGTTGATTTACTTGATTCCCATGTGCACCTGCGCGTTGCAGTATATCGCAGACAAAAAACAGGGCACTCTGGAACGGTCTAGGAGCGCTGGAGTAACCACCCTCGAATTCATGATTGCGTTCTTCTTCACAGAAGGAATTGTGATTATCTTAGAGGTGGCGCTAAGCACGGGCATTCTTGTTATCTTCTTTGATCTGAATATCAAGGGGAGCTACCTTTTGTTTGTGACTTTGATGGTGCTTGTCGGACTTTCAGGACAAAGTTGGGGATTCATTTTAGGATTACTTTGCGACTCTGAGACTTCCGCACTCCTATCGGTTTTCTTCATGCTTCCAGTCCTCAGCGTAACAGGTAAATAACATGAAATGTGTCCAGAGGTCCTCCGCATCAACAGCCTGCATCGATTTATATGCCATATGGAGGTTTAAAATGTTGACTTTAGTTGAAAACCACTACAAATATTATGTGTTTTCTTCAGGTGTTACATGGCCTCTTGAAGCTGTTCCCGACATTGTCCACAGCATGGCTAACTTCATCCCTGTCACATTGCCGGTTGCATCCATGCGGTCCATTGTGACCAGGGGACTTGGACTAACTCATGTCATGGTCTGGCCTGGATTCGCCGTCATTATTTTTTCAATCTTCGCCACATGGGCGCTCTCCGGAATTGTGTACCGCTACACAAAATAAATACGTTAATTACTGAATAAATAACTTAATGTCATGATTCAATTGATAATCTTCATTGTTTTTTTACTCTCTATTCATTTCTATTTAAAATCATGCTTATCAACAGGAATTTCATAGGCATTCAAACTTGCCCCCATAAAAGTGCTAACACAATACAAAAGATTAATCATCTTCATCTTTTATATTATCTACCGTCTCTTGAGCTATCTCTGACGTTACACGTCAGATCATATTTTTCGTTGTTGATCACTTTATATTAGCCAATTAAATGAAACAATAGCAATCATATACGTTTACTTCCTCCCTCATACTTTGCCTACGAATGTGTCTTCTAATTTGACCAGGTTTTTCTTCAAAGTTGCCTCCCAAATTGGTTCAAGTTAACATAAACAGTCAAGTTCCAGTTGTTTACGAGCAAGTTTCCTTCTTCGGTGTATTCGGTTAAGTGCGATATGTGTCTTAAAACATAGAATCTTATAGCAAATAGCATTTCAAGGAAATAATGGGTCAACTAAAAGACAAATCCGCGCCGAACGAAAAAGAGAAAGTACCCCACGTTCCGTCAGCCCGAGTTAAATTTGCCGTCTGTGTGATAGCATGTGTTATCCCGTTTTATTTGACTCAATTTGTATTCATTAGGTTAAGTGAGCTACTTAGGATTAAAAGGTAAGCGTAAAACTTATCTTAAACCTTAGTTCGTTTAAATTTGCGGATTACTTTTTTTGCTACATTTTTCGGATATGGTAATCCTAAAGCTCTTTGAGACTTTGATCAATTGAGAGCTTTTCTGAGAATATTACTTTTCATAGAATTTCATACAGTTTACAGAGATGCCCTTTAAACTTTGGGCCAACAGAAAAACTGAAAAATTTAGCACAGTCATGTGAAAGCAACAATTAAATTTTTTTTAAATTATGGCTTTCGGTGAAAACCATACCGTTTTACATCAGGAACAAAATCCTACTAGTCGTGTATGACGTGTATCCATCCGGAGCTCTGAATACAAAAGCTCGTAATCTTTATCTGATGCGTACCTACACTTGGTGTAACTTTTGGATTTGCATTTAAGTTTCAGTAAAAGTCCCCTCAGTTCTCCTCAGTATTTAATTGACACTCCGGGTTGCAAAATTCTCGAGTTGGACGAGCCACTTGGTCGCGATGATCCAGAAAACTCGGGTACATCTTCAATTTGCAGCCCAACCTTTTCGACTTTTAAGGATGGGGTAACTTGATACTTACTTTTCACTAAAGTAGAGCATGGAAACTGAATACTTCTTTTGTTTAATTAGGTATTAACTGTGAGCAAAGAGGAGACTTCATCATGGGGCTCTGATGTGGTATGCTGTTATCGACCAGCTCCGAACGGAACCAAAATTCCAGCTTCAGTTGGTATCGCGTGTAATGCAATCACAATAGGGATTCCAAAACAGACAAACCTCTCGTCCGTCCAAGTTTACTGTAGTTATGGAAGGTATCACAGCTCAAAGAAAACGGACGTTTATGGACATCTTCCTCCTCCGCATGCCTCTTTGCAAACCAAAAGAAAAGCTAACTTTTGGGAGGGGCGCCACACTAAAGCCCTTACTAAACCTCCAAGTGTTATTGTGTTTGAAATAGACTCAATTTCAAGGTCAAATCTTACCAAGCATCTGCCCAAAACACACCGGCTTCTTTTAGACAGGGAATTTATCGACATGAAAGGCTTTACGAAGGCCAATCAAACTACTTTCGAAGTCCTTATGGTAATTTCTCTTAACTAGTTTATTTCAATCTCTGGAATCGGATGTAATTGAATACGCACTGTGAACAGGGTGGAAATGGAAAAGCCGAAAAATGCTTCAATTGTGCACCGTTGTTCCCACGCTTCAGTTTTTTGAATTATTTCACCGCAATTTTCAAATACGACCAGCAGGGAAACGATAATGACGAGGAACATGAAAGTACCAGGCATATAGACTATCAGCCCGACTACGATTTAGACATTACCAGGGATTATTTAGGAGGAACACGGGCCACTTGCGCTTCCGGCGAACCCTGGCCTAATGTTGTTCTGAACGGTGTAAAGGACTTTGTCAAACACATGAAAGGCGAATATCCACATTTTATTTATTCCAAGCCAGTACCTGCAGATAAACGAGTCGCGTTTCAGGTATAATTTAGAAATCACAGGATAGATCATACATACAAGATACATGCAGGTTTGAAATGCAAGTCATTATTATAGAATCTTGATGACAAGCTTGCGGAAGTTTTGGAAACGATTTTAAACCCAAATACGGCCGACGTAGATAACACTGTTTATGCATTTGTAAGCGGTTACAAACTGGACGCACCCGATGACGCGTTTAAACCGAAGCACAGGCCATTTTTGTTTCTAAGGATACCCAAGTCACTGCAAGATATTTATCCGGAATGGCAGTCAAACTTGGCCAACAATGCGGACAGATTGACAACCACAAATGATCTTCGTTTATCCCTTGTGCAAGTCGCTAGAATCGCTGGAAATCAAGTTGTATTCGATACAGCGCCAGAGTTTTCCCAGATTAATGACAATACTGATACTTCCACTCACTCTCTTTTTGAAACAGTTCCGGCGTCGAGAACATGCGAAAATGCAAACATTCCTAGTGAACTTTGTATGTGCAAGAGTGGCTCCCAGGTTGCGTGGAGCTCTCATCTGTCCTCTTTAATTGGACTGGAAGTCGTTAACAAAATCAATCATAAACTTCAATCTGGAAAAGGCTCAAACTTGTGTGAAAAAGTTTCATACTCGAAAATCGTAGACAGCCGAGAAATCGGTAGCGCTGATAAGCCTAAAAAAGGAAAGGAACATCGCGTGATAGTTATGACAAATCCTAGCGGGGCTTTGTTTCAAACGAATGTAAAGGTTTACGATGATAATGCATGGAAAATTACTGGCAGCATTGAAAGAGTTTATGCAAATGAGGAAAACTGTAACGTGGATATGACGCTTAAGCCGTACTGCGTTTGTAAAGGTACAGACATGAAACATCGCATATTTTCAATCCATTTAGTTTTCATTGGCACGGTTAGCATTTAAATTCTAATTCATTGTCTATCCATCCTTTTATAGGGCAAGGCAAGATCCGAGTTAAGCGGAGTAAAAGTAAGCCAAAATATATATTTAAAAAAAGCTATGCAGGTTCTTTACGGTACTGAATAAATTTAGAAAAGGAAAAGAAGCCATCCGTCACCGACATCGATCCGACCGGGGACGTTGCGAAAAGCAAGAAAATTGCGGACGACATGTGGAGTGGTGTCGATAACTTTTTCGATGGTGATGGGAACAGCAGTAAAATCATCAACGCCAAGCAGCGACTCGACGACGAAGAGGAAGAAGAGGAAAAGCCGAAACCAAAAAAGAAAAGTAAAAAGTCCAAAAATAAAGGATCCTCTACCGCAGAACCTACGACAAAGAAGCCCAAATCGAAAAAGAAAGCATCGGAAGGGTCCACTACTACTGAGACAACAACTGGGAAACCGAAAGAGAAAAGTAGTCACGACACATCCGGTTTTATCCTCAGGGGTCGTATCACACGTTAAACTAATTATTTTGACTGTTTTGTTACAGAGAGTAAGAAGAAGAAGGTAGAAGAAGATGAGGATAATGATGATAAGGATGAGGATAAACCAAAGAAAAAAGGCTCCAAAGACGAGGATGAGGTGGAAACTACGACGACAAAGAAAACTAAAAGACCTAAAACGACAGAGCCTCCAGAGGAAAAGGCTAAGAAAAAGAAGAAAACTCTCGATGATGATGATGACGAGGAAACTACAACTGTGAAAGCGAGTGATGACGAGACAAAGTCTAAACGTAAAAAGAGCAAATCAGAAGATGACGAGGAAAAGCCAAAGAAGAAAAGCAAAAAGGAGGACGACGAGGATGAGGGTAAATCTAAGAATAAGAAGACCAAAGAAGACGCCGAAGATATGCCAAAACTGAAAAAGAAGTTGCGGGACAGACTTCGAGTTTTTTCTAAAAAGGACGATGATGATGACGATGAAGCAGAACCAAAGCCCAAGCCCACCAAGGGAAAAGACAGGAGTAATTAAAAAAATATCAGATATTTATTCATGACGCTGAAGTGTTTCTTAACTTTGTGTTTTCGCTTGCAGAGAAAAAGACAACAACTGTTGCCACGACTACAACTAAAGCTACGACAAAGAGCCCCACAACGTCAACAACGACTACAACAACCACAGCCAAGCCTGTGGAATCTGGGGAAGAATCACAAGAAAAAGAGGAAGAGACAACGACCACTACAAAGCCTACTACAACAACAACAAAGAAACCAAGTAAGTCTTTCTATTCCGGAGTTTTGTTTTGAAAACATATTTACCAGTGAAATTACAACGACGTCTGGCGATATGGTTAAAAAAAATTAAAGATGTAAGTTAAAAGATTTCTCTGATTTTACAGAAACCAAAAAGAAAAAGAAAGTTGAAGTGGAAGAAGATGAGGACGATGACGACGAGAAACCAACAACGACCAAAAAGCCTTCCTCAAGTAAGTTAATCCTTTGATTGGTTTTACACATTTTGACTGAATGTTGACGCCTGTCCTTTGTTATTTACGTAGAAGGTAAAAACAGGAATGGCTAGGCTTTTTGGGGTATTCATTGTTGAACTGAACTTTGAATATTGCTCCTCCCAACAGGGAAGCGTTTCTCGACAAGGAGTAAGTTTCTCAAAGTTGATGAGTTTAACAGAGCAAATTTTAATTTCAAGTATTCTTAGCATTAAAAATATCTCATTTTTTCTCCAAATCTCTGTCACTCTTTTGAAAACTAAAATAGCTTAGACTTGTACTAGTGTTTATCATATAAAATAAAAATTGTAAAGGTCCTTGGCAGTTACGCACTTATTAAAGCACCGGCTACACAGGCATTAAGTAAGCTAGTCAATGTCCCCGCGAGCAGCGCGCTCCAAACGACTTTTGAAAAGTCTTGACGCCGTTCAGGGGCGAGTGTACTGAGACCGCCAAGCTGGATTCCAACCGAACTGAAATTAGCGAAACTGCATAGCGCGTACTCAGCTATTTTCCGGCTTCTTGGCTACACAAAAAGAAACATACTTGAGAACGTGCTCATCAGGTCGTTATCAAACTAATTGGGATTATCTTACAGTAATTTTTGCTCCTAAACTGATAAGCCTCTGATAAGCGACAAACTCATTGACCACCGTTTTCAACCCGAGTAGTAGGGCGATATCCTCGACGTCATCAGTGTCCACACCCAGACAAATCGCAAACGGAATGAAAATTTTGCTCAGAATGTACTCAAAGCTGAGTTGATCTTGGCCGACTAATACGCCAAGCCAGCTAACAATACTGTTAAGAAAGGCGACAAATGAGACCACAGCTATTATATTGGCAATGATGTTCCCGATAAGAACAAAGCCTTGGGAGGCTCCTTGGGCGGCGGCATCAAGGGCGTTCCCTTCTGATCTTGGAAGAATATAAAAATAAACATATTATTTTATGATTTGATTATGATTTCCATTCCTGGCGCGATTTGGGGTTTGCTTACTTCGTCGTCATTTTTTTGATGTCGTCAGCCTGTGTTCGAGAAACTTGAGTTTCTGGATAAATCAATTTGGAGAAGCTCAGTGCCGCCGGGGCAGCCATGACACTGGCTGTCAGCAGTGAGCTAGCTTCAACGCCAAAACTTATGTAAGCTGCCATAACGCTTCCTGCGATTGTGGCGAAGCCGCCAGTCATTACGGCGTGGATTTCAGAACGGGTCATCTCATTCAAAAATGGTTTGATCAAAATTGGTGCTTCAGTCTGAAAAACAAAATGTTGTTATAAATTGCTTAAAATGAAATAGGCATAATATTTTGTATTATGACCTAATTAATTACCTTACCTGGCCCAGAAATATATTTGCTGATGCATTCATCGACTCCGCTGCCGTTGTTCCAAGCAAAACTTGCAAAACCCAGCCCACCTTCATAACCACCCACGTCATTATCCCCAAATGATACAATAGTCCAACAAAAAAGCTGAAAAAGTAGATGACAGATAAAGCTTGGAAAGCGAACAGAGGGCTTATCTTCAAAATTCCTGAAAAGCCGTCCCCAGTGGCAGCCATTTCCCCGGATGATAAGTAATCGTAAATGAAATTGCTTCCACTTTTGCTAAAATCCAGAAATGTTGTTACTTTGGTACTGACACAATTGAGAAAATCCCTTCCGCCGTCCCATCTCAAGACCAACAAGCCAAGGAGGAATTGTACTCCCATTCCTCCCAAAACTTGTCTCCAAGCCACCCTCCCTGGACTTTGTGAAAAGAGTAACCCCAAAAGAACCATGACGACAACGCCTCCCGCTGATATTAATCGTTTCGTATCATCCAGAGCGTCAATGACGACGAAGGCGACAACCGCTGCCAACACAGCCAAAACCGTGATGCTTTTGATGACTCCATTTTTCATCAAATTTTGTCCAGTTTCCACACTGGGCTTTATAGCTCCTTTGTAAATCTGTTTTCCAAAGTATTTCTTGACAATATTGAAGTATATCAAGCAGAAGTACGTAAGTGCCGTTAAGATAATTAGGAGACCGTGGCCATCACACCACAACCACGGAATATTATTCCGCTGATTGTAAGCGATGGCAGTTATGAAGTATGCATTGTATAGGACAAACGCTCCCACGATGGTAATCCATTTCACAGCTTTTTTATTTTCTTCTTTGGTCAACAAATGGTATATCGAACGTCTAACTCCTACAATGAATCTGGCCAGGATATTCGCCTGATTCGGGTCATAGGGTAGATCTTCAAATTCTGCCTTTCCACTGGGAGGCTCACTCAATTCAACTTTTCTTTGGCGAAGAGAACTCTCGTCGGGTACTGAAATCTGTGTTGCATTGAGTTCTTCTAGCTGCTGAGGCTTAGATAAGTCGTCCACAGAAAGGGACAGATTGTCGATGCCTCCGTACCGTTTAGGCCGAGTATTATCCATGTTGCCGAGCTACTGAGTATTCAATGTTCGATGTGGACATGATCTTTTTATTTTCACCTCACGAAAAATCAAATTAAACTGGCTGGAGCTACCCAACAGCACAAGTTATTTGAGATAAAATGATGAATCCGACAACCTATCACTCCAAATATTTGACACTTTGAAGAAGATAAGCAACGTTATCAGCTCGTGCAAAATATCGGTCAAAGTATTTAACACGAGGTGGGAAACTGAATAAAATTTATTTCGCAACAAATTTTTAGAAGTACATATTTTCAAAAACCGGTTTTAAGAAGAAGAAAATACTGTAACAAACTCGATACCTACTAGTAATAAACTAAATCCCATATGCTTCGAAATATCCTTCATCTATTCATGGCCGTAATAAAATTGTGATCTTTTTTATGACAAAAGCTTACCTTGCATTATGGTTCATTTATAGATTACGAGGTAGAGTTTGATTTAGGCAATGAAAAAAAATATGTTAATGCCGTTCAAATATGTACGAGTGCATTCGAAAGCTTGCATTGAAGCATGGCGAAGCTTTTCCTGGTGCGCATTGTTTGCGAGTTGATGTGTACTAGATTTCTGACAGGTTGGTGCGCATGTTGCATGTGTTAACGAAACAATATAAATATTAGACGTGCAAACACACTAGGAAAACATCAAAAATGATGTGTAACGGATGATGGGGCTGTTTTCATGTTGTGGAAATAGTTCTGAAACTGTCCAAGAGACTGACGACTTGACTATTGAAGAGCACGAGGCAACGGAACAGCCCCATGCGATGAAATGAGTTTGATGATGCACTAAAATTTAACGTTTGAATACTTATGTTGGGCTGCAAAATATTTAATAGATTTTTTTTGTCGGGAACAAACTATTGAAAATGAGAAGCACACCGATTTTAATATTTTATTGATTTGGATCTTCCGAGTCTTCGTCGGTTGAAAGCCAGTTGAGCCGCTTCTCGTAAAATTTGATGACAACTTGGGGGCATCTTTTGTTGGCAATCCGAGCAGGAACAACTTCGCACAAATCCACATCCATCCACTTTATTAGAAACTCTAGCTCGCCGTTGATATTTGTCGCGCCAAGGACTTTCTCAGCGACTAATCCTCTATCGAAACCGTTAGCTTCTGGAACAGGCGGTACTAAAAATGACGAATCATCCTCAGCAACCTTTGAACACAATATTAAAATACAAATTTTACTGATATTATTCGCATCTGTATAAAATGGTTGGCTTCACAAACAAAACATTAATTATTGCTTCTTTTTCTTACAACAAGCTCATGTTCCGGCGTAGTACCGTCCGCTTCATTATTGCTAGTCGCCGTTGACGGTGGTCCGTGCTCGTCTTCGTACTGCTTCATTAGCTCCTGGCACCCCAAACTGTCCCGTCGCTCCCATGTGTTATCTTCGTCCCCAAACCCTGTCCATTTCACAAAATATTCGATAAATCCATTGACTATTCGACGGTCGAGAATCTTTTCGACCACAAATTCCTCAAAGGTGATATCTTCAGCTTCAGACATATTCAAACAACATGCCAGCTCAATTGAAAACCTAAACTTCTGGAAGCCGCACACAAACCGAGTAGTTTGATGGCAATTCGTGTCTCGGGCAATATCGGAAAGACGGTGGAAATTCGAGAACTTTTTAATGGCATACTCTGAAGAGGTAATTTGAGCTGCATAATGGCTTAATAACTAATAGAGCTCTTTGTTTTTGGATGAGCAGCATAATTAAACAAAACAAAACCTGCAAAATTTCAATGATTTTCGTAGAAACCTTTGAATTGTCCTCTAGATATGTTAGAGTTCATTTCCGGTGATAAAAATAAGATACTCAAGTTGGCCAGCTGCAATCGCACTTTGTGCTGGATTTGTACTTCACGAGTCTGAAATAGCATGTTTTATGAAATACCAAAACGTTATGCAGATATGGCTTCGTCTCCCATTCATACATCTTCATTTTGGATCCGAAGCATTCTATCCCGAAAGATATGATGATTTGGTAGATAAGTAAACAAGACCAAGATTATAATGTCTTCACGACTTAGTCATTAAGGATTTATCTTATTAGCTGATTAACTGCTGATTGTCGTGGAAAACAAAATGTCGCTAGGGCTACATCTTAACTACTCACAGACTAATATACAAAGTGCACACCGTGCTGGTTGGCTGAAATGTATAAATTCTTTTATTTAACATTTATAGGGCTGTTACAACTTCCAACCTGGGCCAGATGTGAGTATCATGTGGTTTGAACGTTGAATTATCCAAAACTTTAAAAAAAATCTATTGAAATGGGTCTAGATCCGTATCAGCAAAAGGCATTGGAAATGCATAATCAATTAAGACGGAAGCACCAGTCCAGCGCACTGACCTTAGGAGACGATGTAATTGGACAATTAATTTGCCCATTTTTTTCTTTTATTGGTTTAATTCGCGAGTTTACTTTTGCGCCAATTTTCAGCTAGACTTCAGAGCGAGAAAATGTGCAAATCACTACGCCAAGAAAAGAGTCCTTGACAATAGCTGCCCGTTTAGTACAGACTTAGGTGAAAATGTCGCAGGAGGTTACGGCGAATACGACCAGATGGGCATGTTAGAACTCGCCATACAAGACTGGACGAGCGAAGGCGAGCTGTACAACTACAACACGCCTGGGCTCCAATTTGGTACGGGTCACTTTACTCAAATGATTTGGAGAAAAACCCGTAGTCTCGGAGTCGGCTATGAAAAGGCTGGAAACTTTCATGTTCTCGTGGCTTTATACAGGCCTAAGGGAAACACTAGGACTTCCGCAAGTTTCAAGGAAAATGTGAAAAAACCTCAATAATCCCTACTTTTGTCTATTTTTATACAAAATAAATTTTTTTATTAACATTTCACGTTATGAATGGGCACATCACGTAGGATTTTAAAACATTACAAAAATGTCGAACTGTGAGCATGTAAAACATAATACACTTCATCCAGGGGTTTGTTTTGAGGAAAGGTCCCCATAACAGATTTTTATACTGTGATTTTTTTGAATAGTAGCAAGCAACCTGTTCAAAACTTTATTTTGTATGTTGTTGAAAACTTTAAACGCTACTTAATAAGGATCGCCAACTCTGTATTTCTATCTGTACAAGGTAAATGTAGCTTTCCAACATCTTGGGGAATTAAGCCTTTTGTTTACTATCCTACAACAACATCATGGAGAATTAGAATTTCAATTATGTATCACTGCTAAAGAAACTTTCACATTCGAACATGTTCACATAGCTTGCTTGCAATGTTAGATTTCAATACTGGCTTACAAGTTTTAAAAAAATGTTGATGAAATTTAGGCTGCCTATGTATCGCTACCAGAATTGTAAATTTTTAACGACTGGTAGTCATAGGGATATCCTGAGAAGTCTTGATTTTGAGTAGATGATAAATAATCGTTTACATGTTCATAAATAATTCAGTTCAACTGAGGGACTTCATAACATTGGTTATGCGCTTCCATTACTTTTCGGAGTGAGATTCGTATGATGATATAATGATGTCGAAGGGTACTAAGAAAGGAAGTTACGTACATATAAAACAATATTGGTAGCTTTAGCTAATAGAAGCCAAAAACAACATTAATTACGTATCTGATATTCCTTTAAAAACATGTCGGCCCATGTATATTTAGGTACCTATGTAGGCAACTGAAATAATTAAAGTGATTCGAGAACATACTGATGGAAAATAATATCCTCGACTCCGTATTTTAAGGTTTATTCTGTGTAAAGGTCTTATCATACTGTTACCGTTACTCTTTCGGATGTTCAATTAAAAAAGAAAATGGTTTCTGATGTATTTACTAGTCGAGGATCGATTTTCAACAAATACTCATTGTAAGTTCTTCTCTAGTCAATAGTTTACAGCAATCGTTCAACATTATACTGCACAATTAATAGCCTTATTTTCTCTTATGTAGAAATATCCACACTTTTTTCCATCGGGAAACCTTCCCCACTCGTGACTGATTTTGTATTGTGCTGTCTCCAACACAATGCTAACCTCCAAGAATTTTCGCGTCTTGATAAACTCCATGTTCAAGCTTTACTCTCACCTTATTCCCACTCCATATCAACGGAATTTGGATGAAAAGGCACCATCCATTTATCTGAAACTATCCCCACCTCAAATCCATTACCAATTCAAGAGAAGAATTATATGTATTATTGTTTATCTCCTCATAATTTGGCTGCAACTGTGGATTTTACTCCCAAATACGAGCCAGTTTCAGTCCCTATCAAGTATATCATTAACAGGGTCCCTATCCTTACAAGCCCTAGTTGCTGTCGGTCTCTATAAAGAGCATCCGAACTTAATTTACCTGTACAACTTACTCTTTCGATTGGAGGTAGCATACAAAGGTACAGTTATACCAGGAACATAGCTTATACCATATCTTGTTCTAAAGTCAATATTAAATTTGATAAAAACTTTTATTCACACTAGTTTGGGACGTTAAGCCGTCCAGACACATTTCCTCTATTCTTCAACGTCTCCCAATTTATATTTGTCTGGTTCTACTCATACCCATCCCTGTGACCCTTGGATTTTGGCTTCACACTTATCTATCCCCTTGCGCTCCATCAACTCTTCTCCTCCCATTTATTCTCCCACGTTGCAAAGGTCTGGATGATTCAACCTTTCCACTTGGTCGGAAACTCATCCAAATAATGGTGGCCACCGTGAACATGTATCAATCATCCTTCTTAGTTATTTGTACCATCACCGGTTTCATGATTTACACAGTTATTCCGCTACTTTCAATGTTACATTGTTTATCATATGCAAATCAACTTGTAACAAATCGCCAAACTCGCCGAGTATTTACTGTTTACAGGCAAGTTAATTTGCTTGCAATGGTTTACAACAACATCTGGGAGGGTTACCTTAGCTACGTATTATATTGCGCAACCAGCTTCTCTATGGTGTTCGCGCTAAGTACAGCTATCAAATTTGGACACCAACTCCAACATCGCTACCATCGTCATCCTGTTGAGAGTAGGTATCTTCACCTCTCTTATTGTTCTGGAAATCGACGGCAATTTAAAGTCTGGAATGTGCCGAGTTTCGAAGGAGATTTTGAATCACCAAGAGATGCTCAGCACTGGCAAAGGTCAAACAGGCAGAATAGACTCAAGACGGGCATGGGCTCTTAAACTACTCCGAGTGAATTTTAATTCGCATGGAATGTTTTACAAGGAGTCGACTGCATTATCAATTTTAGACTTTAATGTTAATCAAGCTGCAGCTATAGTTCTCATATGAGTTGTTTTGCAGAGAGTCAAAAGGCACTAGAGTTTTATAAGAATACCTCAGAATTCAATGGTTGTAAAATAGTTACTGTTGATGCCTTTCCAAATTGTTTTTTTGAGGGGCCCCTTCACCCTTACAAGCCACTATTCCAGAAATAAATTAAAGAAGTACGCTTGTAATGCGACTCTCAGGACAAAGGCGAAAACTTTTTGGCAATAAATTTTTACAATCGATATTTTGTGTGTGTTTTCGAGTTTGATTATGTAGTACTTCAGTATGATTTTAAAGGTTACTGTGCCCGGAATCATAACTTTAATCCCATGATATCAGTCTGTTTGGTGTACTATGACACCATCTGGACATTTCTTTCTTGAAATACAATTTTTGCATTGTTTTTTTTTCTTCCTTTTTTCATTTCATACAAAAATGGGGAAAAACAATACAAAAATTGTATTTCGAGAAAAAAAATTTCAGATGAAATTCACATTCCCCTAGCTAGCCATATAAGAACTATCCCTCTTTTTGTTTGGGTCGCTCATAGTGACAACAGGTGTTAGCTTTTAAAAACGGTTTTTGACACAAGCGAAATTAAAGTGACGGTTTTGTGGTGATGCCAGTAGTACACCAAACAGACTTTTTTGTATTTGTATCTTTATTCCAAATGAATGGGGTGTTTACAAGTAATCAGTTTAACAATAATCTGGTCTTCATACCCTAACACCTTGACAGTTTGACTAACAGACTGTTTAAATTGTATTCCATTAAGAAAGGGATGCCCAATTTTAGTACCAGTCGCAAACAAAACTATTAGGTCTAGGATATTCACTACTGATCAATATTTCTACTAAATATAATTATCTTTTTGCATTCGCTAACGAACGAGTCATAACTTATACCTTTTAAGTTTGTTNCTCATGTACATATTATATTCAAAGAGATTAATGTTCTTTCGTAGCAGTGTGCATTTTTCATGCATGACAGAATTTAGCTTTCCGGTTCTCTGACTGACGATCCGACTTCATATTTGTATTCTTCTAAAGTTCTAAAATCAAGCCATTTCTTAGCTTTACTTTTTTAAAGCAGATTTCTGTGTGCATATCCATCCACAATGATTTAAACTTTCAGAAAAATTTTCGAGTCTCAAGAGTAAGGAACTTTTATTAAATTAAAATTTTTCAGCTACTTTTACTACATTTTTCGGCACTATTGGCGTATACACACATACCTATCCAAACACTCTGGACAATTGGATAGATGTAGGGTAAAGGGGCTCATAAAATGGCACTGCAATAAAATTATCAGGAAAGCTTTGTGAGTAGCTAAGTTTGCCGACCAGCTCTTGACCGACTAAAACAAAACGCTACCTTTTGGAGTCCATCTTGAATCAATTTCAAACAAAATGAAAAACTACAATGTTTACGTTGTTTTCCACGCCATCCAGTAAACTATTGTTGTAGAACCTTTAAAAATTTGCCGAAAAAGGATCCTAGCTACAGAGGTAATATAAAATACTAATCGAAACGATGCAAGTTTTACTAGCCTATTTATGCATGGATACAGCTCTTTCTTTCATACAGAATACGTAGACCCCAAAAGTGTTTTGTTGTCACAACAACAAAGCAATGTCTTTTTCTCGTGTTCTAAACTGACTTGATTCGTATAGCCAAGTCTGGCAACATTGTAGAAAGCTCGGCGGGCTGAGAACAATCCTGAGGAGCTGTTCAGCTTCACATGAAGTCAGCCTCTGGGACTTTTAAACACACATGTACAGGACAAGTTTAAGCAGTTGTTGTTGGACGGACCCTGTTTAGGCGTAAGATAAATAGAACGTGGGCTTGGATATGAATTCGAGGCAAAAATCAGTGTCAGTCAAACACGTCTAGGATCAACACGTAGAACCAATTTTTGTTTACAGCATTTTTAGGGCAAATTTAGCCACATTTGGAATCCTAACTATTTTCTGTTACATCCATTAAAATTATTCTTAGTTAAGGGAAATAGTAAATATTTATTATAAACTTCAACAATGTCAGACAACGATAGTAGTGCAGGAGGGGGGAGTGAAGCCGGAGTTACGACACTGTACAGATGTCGTCATTGTCCAGGTCAAGAGTTCACTGCTGCAGAACGAGACCTGCATCGACAGCAACACAAAAAGGGGAAAAAGAAGAGAGGGTGAGTTA
>VICI01000147.1:0-55551 GCA_019593645.1 Akabosia matsudoensis
ATATCAACATAACTTTGTCACTGAATAATCCAAAAAGAAACTATTACAAAAAATAAATAGTCTCTTGACGCAATCTGCCGGCAGTGGACGTTTCAACAAATGTCAGGTGTCAGCTGGAAAATCATCTGCTCAAGAGCACAACGTCGCTTAAACTAAACTCCGGCTGCTCACTCCTTGTTGCTTGTCACACACGCTACACAACGCACACATGTCGTCCTCCTCCCCGCTTCCTACCCTTATTTTCCCCGAGAGGTTATGATCTCGGTTTTTCCTTACTACAGGTCACTTCCTCCAGGTTGGTTCAAAGGTAAGTGGTTTTTAAAATGACCTAGGCCTCCTCCTGCACCTCTCTGGACGAGCTTGCCGTTCTTTGTTCACCTTTTTTTCTGTTTGGGTTTAGGAAAGGACACAGTTTGTTGTCAGGACAGAGTACACACTCAACTGACTCATGGTGGCAGGGATGCTTCAGCCTGAGCAGTATTAGAAGGATGCCAGAAAAAAATGAGAGTTGAATAGTCAGATCAGATCACTTTTGCTATCATAGAAAAATATTAAAGAAGAAGACGAATAAGAAAAAAACACGCGTAGTTTCGTCGTATGTCAAGAAAAGTAAGCCATCGTCATGATAATCGAGAGGGAGAGCAGACGCAAAAAAAAATATATATATTGGTTTAAAAAAGTACTTGCAAAAATATATTTAAAAATGCTTATGTGTGCAAAATGAGCCTTAGTACTGGTTTCTAGTTAAACATGATATGGGTTTGCATGACAAAACAACAAACTATAGACAAGATATAGCAAAAAAAACAACAATTAGGTGGGAGATTAGTATGTGAAGCTGTAAGGCCGGCAGTTTAAGAAGAAGGAAAAAAATATAAATGATTTTATGAAGAGTGCAAGTGAAATGGTTTTGTTGATAATCAGCTTGGCTTGAGGAGTATGTGCGCTTGGGCAAGTGTCAGGCTTTACTATTGACGAGGACTGACAATATTTTTTTTTAAAGAAAACAAGATGATTATCGTGTTTAAAATGTGGCGATATGGATATTGTATGCACAATAACCAAGTGTATAATAACGCTCAAGATTTTTAAATGAAAAGAGCATGTTTAAAATAGAGTTAAAACAAAAGGACTCGATGTTGCGCGCACAAACGGATAACCTTGCAAGAAAAATGATACTCTTTATTTTAGAGAGAAGAAGATTCTTTTTTTCAATGGATTCTATGAAAGGCGAGATAAATCCGACGATTTGTTGTAAAATGATACGAGGAATTAAAAATGTAAAAAGAATAACGCACAGATTTGTTACATGGGTAAAGTGATAACTTTATTTGTGATGATAAGTACAGGGATTCGACGTGGATAATAAAAAAATTTTGCGTGGTGAGAAGATGATGCTTAAGCATGCTTATTTCTTTCGTATTTAATTGCCTGCTTTAAAAAATGTGCTATGGTTTTGTGGTGCAGATTTTTTTTTCGCTTTAAGAGAGTCAGTTTGTTCTTTACTTGGCTGTCGGTAATATTAATCTAATGGTTTTTTGCTATCGTTATATAATCTCTGAACAGCAGTTCTTTTTATATTTACTTTACATTTTTAATGGGCACTTGGTCAAATTTATGAAAAAAGAAGCTGACAAGGCCCTACCAGTCATTTACATGAACAAGAAATGAAGTAAAATAGAATGGGAAAGAAATAAAACTTAGATGCAAGTATGTGTGCAAGTTTGGCAGAGAGCCATTTGCAAAACGAAGAGCAGCTCTTAGCAAGGATTACTTTTCAATATGAATTTGAGTTGATTGTTGATTGATTTTGATATGATTTTTATTTGCCTTTTTGAAATCATACGGACGGAGGACTAGACTAGACAGATCGAAAGTTAATCTTTTGTTTTTGTCGATCATCCCTTTCAATATAAATTAGTAGGTGTCGTTTTCTTAAATGAAGGCTTGACACTCCTCCCATTTTAGAAAAAAAATTTAGTCAAACGCATATTTTTCCCAGTTCATCATCTGCATAACCTGCAAACAAAGACATTCTTGAACCAATGCATGACTGCCGAAGATGACGGTTTCTCAATCAGTTCTGTTTACCCTTTCCCCTACGAAAAATAATTTTTATTTCCTTGAGGCAATCTATTAAAAAACTATTTGTTCGTAATAGAACGCCAAATAGTGTGGATTTTTGTCTATAAGCTCTACTCAAGCTCAATTAATATGTATATCTTTTCCTTTTGGGAATTTGATGGGGGATTAAAAAGGATGTGTTGTGTGTAAGATGCGCAAAAAGTAGTACATGTTTTTTTCCTTCCTTCCCCCCACTGCTGCTGCACCCGCTGCACTTTATCTGTCTTCTAGCTGGTCACCTGCCAATCTTTTCTCTTTCGTTTGAGGACGTCAAATCAATAAGCCACCTGCAGAATAAAAAACCTCATAATCTTCTTCAGGACTTTACATACTATAGGCTAGAATAAAGCTATTTCTATTTAGTTGTGCTTTCAACTCACATATACAATGTATGTAAAATTTTGTATGAGAAATAGCGACAAATAACCAGTTTGATATGCTAGTCCTTCTGTTGGTTTTAAAAATAAGTAACAGGTTTGCAAAATAATTTAAGCTGAGTGCAACCAAATTTCGCCAAGTCTTGCTTGATGTATAAAACAAAGTACGTTAAGTTATCTTCTCGTATTTAAAAAAAACTCGGCAATAATCAGACACACGTTTGAACCGGGATAAGTCATAAAGGGATACTTAGAGTCATAGAGTGTTAGACTTTTTAAGGGTGAGGTAGCTTAAGTTTCAATGGTCGCCCAGTGAAAATTCTAGTTTGGCCGGTTTTCACACTGTGTCATTAGGCCAAACGTCTCTCTGTTGGGCTCTATGTCACAAATTTTTATTTAAAACAAAAGCCTAGGAAGAAAACATTACACACAAATTCAGATCTGCTATAGGTTTAGAGCTGCCTGTTTGATCTATGGTTAGTAGTTAGTTGCTAGATGCATGTGGTATTTAAAGTACCTGCTCAGGAGGCACTGCCATTTAATAAAAAAATCAGAGAAATGGGAATTGATACACATTCATCATTGGTGTTCAACGAGTGTGTGTGTGTGGTAGTGTCATGTCTATACTTTAGCTGAGGGTTTAAATGGATCACTGAAAAAGGAAATTTTAAAATAATCAAGATTCATCGAGTTTTTTAGGTAGACTCAAGTGAAAACGAAAATGGCTTATACCATTTTATAAGGAAACATTTTGTATTGGCGAAAGATGCGATATAGAGTTTAAAAGGGGCTTTCCGCTCACGTTTCATTTCACTTGAAAACTTGCCACGGCCAGTTTTTGGTAAATAAACGATGATTTTTGTCTCTAAAGACGGGTTTTCGATTGGGATGCAATGAATGAATGAAAACGAAATAGAAATGACTTTTCCTCTCGAACAAAACTGAGCAATTAAAGACAGAAAAATTTGATTATTCAGCGCATAGAGTTCAGCGTACTTTTCGACTTAAAATTTGTAAAAAAATTGTTGAGAATCAAAATCATTGTTGAATTATTTCCGTATTTTCTCGACATATTTTGTGTCTTTTATTGATTTATTCTTGAATATGTAGCTTAACACAAAAACATGCTTATCTTACTGAGAATATATTTTAAGGAGATTTCATTTTTTTTCATTGAATACAAAAGTCATACCCACATTAGTACCTTGAATATTGAATATCAATGAAATACATAACAACAACAATAGCACAAAAGTTAGAGTACGCCAGACTTAACGATAAATAACTTGACTGACACATATTTTATAACAGTCGCGGCTATGTGAACTACACCAAATAATAAGTCTTGTCATTTTTGACTATTGGGCATTGTTGTAAGAAAAAATCTTAGGAGCGACATCTTTTCTTATTGAGATTTCCTTTAAAAATGTAGGCCACAACGTTTCATTCATCTTTTTCTCGTTCAAATAACTGTTTGGGTGTCATTTTCCAGGAACCACCATTGTCTTAACAAGTTTTTATTGCCTGTACACTTTTACTTGTCAACGATGCGACTTACTAATCATTTCTTTTAAAATTTCCAACTCCCCCTACCAGTTAAATATCACATTACAAACTTATTTTAATTAAGGACTTCAGAGATTGCAAACAGACTATAGATAGGTTTTTTCAGTGAAAAAAACATAACAAATCATGCGAGATTCGAATGGTTTATTTTAACCAACCGCCTTTTTATTCGTGAACGTTGTTGTATCAAACCTATTTAGACCTTTTTATCACAATGTATCGGTTGAATCAGTGGGAAAGAAGTATCTACCGTTACAAATGTGCGTTAATATGTATGTCCATCAATGGGCACGTCTTGGCATTTTTTTATTTTTTGAACACATCCTCTAAATTTCTGATCTCGTAGCGTTTTGTCATAAAAAATAATAGTCACCGTGTAACCTTCTATCTTGTTCGTAAAATAATTTTCTTAAAAATACTTTAGCGCGGGACACGATCCGTCTGCAAAGAGGTTAACATAAAAATCCATATCAAATTTACCTTGTCAGGAATGAATGAGGATAACCGTAAAATGAGTGAAAAGAGTAACGAAAACACAAACCGACATTGTTTTTTAAAAAACTGGAAATTTTGTGAAGATCATAAAACACACACTCTTCCAGAATACTCTTGATCAGGTAATGATGATAGAAAAATCAAAAAATTTGCGACACGTTTTTTTGTCATCAAGTATACCTCATGACCCATTCAGTAATGATTATTTTTCATATATAAATAAAATTAGCTGCCAGATCAACCTACCCTGAAATCTGCTTTTCTATCTATACCTTAACTATCCTTTTCGATTTTTTGATGCTGACTATAAAATGTCTATCGTTAGGAGGAAGATATATTATGATGATGGGAAGACTCCTCGGTGTCGTTCATAGAACACTCCTTAGATGACTTCCGCCCACGAAGTGAAGAGAAAAAACTTATCGTCTTTTTTGGACTTCTCGATTTTGGCAAGGTGGAACATCCATCCGAGGTGCACAACTCGGATGGATCTTCTGGCAAGCTTAGGTGTGGACCTGGATTGTATCGTCTCCCAAAACTGTTTGTCTTTAAAGAGCCATTTAGGTTTTTCTCTGGTGGATTTTTCTGATTATGGTTTAATGTGTTTTGATGCTGCTCTGACGTCGTGTTTGTGCTAAAAGATTTCAGAAGTTGTCGTTTCCCGTTGGGTCCATTATTCTGATCATGACCAAGTCGCATTATTTTTGAGATCTTTTTGATTAAAGACATCTTCTGGGTGGATGGCGGTTGTGGGGCTTCTTCTTGTGACAAAGGTAACACTGACTTCTCATCAGTGTTGATCTTACTCGAAGGCTGTTTATTCGTATTATTGTTTAAATTATCTGTCGCTGACTCTCTACGATTGTTCGGCATATGAGTTATTGCTTGAGCAGAGGGACTTTCCTCCTCCGTCTGGTCCTCCTCTTCGATAATTTTTGTATTGTTTTTATTGGTCTGGGAGTGCTGCTTATGGAGGGTGTACGGAATTAAGTCTGGCTCTTCCGCTTGCTTCTTCCGTGGGTGGGTGTGGTTAAGGGAGTTAGAAGACTCCTAAAATCGGTTTACAACAAATGATTAATTTCATATCGATTCACCCCATCTTTCAAAGTAGGCTTCAACGAAAAATGCCTTTCATTACATATTGTGTATCAATTTAAAAAAAATGTGTTAGTTAGGAAAGAAAATAAAATAATAGGTAAAATAAAATAGGTTCTTACTACAAAATATTTGTTTTAGTAAACGCGTCACAACAATGGAAGTTGGCATGGCAAATGATTATTTTTGGTATGCGATTCTTCGTCTTGCTTAAAATAGATGTAGACATGACGAAAAATTTTACAAACGTTAACGATCAAACGACTGACTAAACCCTGACGGTTGTTGTCGTGACGATGGTGTGCTTGACTAAAAAAATCAAAACGCCAATGAAACAAAAAAAAAAAAACAAAATGTCATGACAAGAGTAAAAAAATAAACGCCAGGAGATTAGTAAGGAAATACATTCGTATAGTAAGGATTTAACAGAATAACTCCGTGCTGGAAAAAAGGAGGATTTTGAGGATAAGCTAAAATCACACAGACACATTTATATATTTACTACCAACTTCCACTGCCATATTATTTGTATTTTTTCATTCAAAAGTTAGGCAAAGAAAGAGATCCAGGTTGCAATATTTTAAATATAAAAAATAGGTATAATAGATCAAGAGATGGTAGTAAAGATGGTGCTTCATCAAGAGCAACGTGCATAAAAGTGTTGTTTAAAATGAAATATTGTTACATGGTTCAAAACGATGGTAAAATATGTCACCATGGTGGCACAGCGTCATCAGAGGAGCAAGCTTGTCCATAGCCGCAGAAAAACCAGAAACATAATAGCATGCAAACATGCGACTGAAAAATGTTTTTTTTTTATTGAGGAAAATGAGAAATATTTACAGTAAATGATATTTAATGTGTATACAGTGCATCACTCCCCAAAGTAGTTCCTACAAATTTGTCAATATATAGTAAATAATATAGTAAAACATAATCTAATCTTGAATGTATTCAGCATTCTACAGAAAATGGTTAGCCCATAAATCCATTTGAGTGCAAAAGTATAAGCGATTAGTGTAGTTTTATTATGTGCTCATCATGCGAAAGCGATGAATAGTGGCTACTATTAATAACTACAATATTATTAGTATTTAGTCTAACATACATAACTGGATGTGTTATTAATGCAGTAAAAGTTATAATTTAACAGGTGAAAGCAATACAGAGTGAGAGCGAAAAAAAACTTTGTGCGGGTTATAAATTTTGAAAACTACGGTACAGGTCAAACGCGTGGTTAGTATTACTCATGGCGTGTTTTTTACTCGGGTGATAGCCAGCTTGTGGAGAGTAGTATGTGTTCAAGCAGCCGTACCCGAAATCATCATCAATGCTCTCATGAAAACTGTAGAATTTTGCTTTTGACAGTCCTACCTCATCGCTTGAGCGATTGTGCGGGTGGAGGTTCCCGTGGAGACCTTCCATGCGGGTGGGTTTGGTGGTTCGGCTACCAGTGTAGAATCCCGTGCGAGCTTCGTCAAACTCCATCGGCTCGTAGACCCCTGGTGGTCCTGGTCGACCTTGGAAAGACCTCAACTGTCCAGTCCTTTTGATTTATGGATTTTTTGGATCAGGCCAGATCAGAGTTATGATTTTTTTTTCACGAACCATCACCAAAACACATAGATAAACAGGAGGACAGAAAGAAACAATAAGACAACAATTAATATAACAAATTTTTTACCATGAATTAACTCTAAAACCATTGCCAAGTATGACACTAAATTGACATTTGCTGTTAAAACCAAGGAGCAAGGGCGAGAAACAACAACGAATCTAGGTTGTGTAAGGATTATTATTCGTTTGAGTAAATTATTGAATAACGAATAACAAGAAAAGTTAATTGGTGACAAATAAAATAAACAGCGAATAATATTGACTCCCCCCTCGTCAACTGCATTGACTCAACTTGTGGGTATTTGTTAGACAAGTAAATTGTAGTTAGCAACAGCGATAGTAAAAAATATTAACGCTACTGCGTAAGCAAGTCAAATTTACAGATAATGTTTTTTTTTTCTTTTTCAAAAAATTGTCACCTCGTCTCGATATGACTACGCTTTTTCATAAAATTATTTGAAAGAAGAACCCCATTAAAAAGTTCTAAACAGCTCTAGGACGTAAAAATAGAATAATTAAATTTGAAGAAATTTCATGTAAATGATCATTTAGAACATAATTTTGTTAATTTTCATGCGCCAGCATTCTCAAGCGTTTCTCAATGCTCGTATGCTGGAAACTGACACTCGCACATTTTCGCAACGGATAATGAAGACCCCTTCCACTATTCCCGTCTAACCTGCGATCAGCCACAGCCGCGTTTCGGAATGTCACTCGTCTGTCCTTTGCTGTCATTTCTGATGCTTCCCCAGCGACCAAGTCGTCTTCCCCATTGCTGGAATCCTTGCTGGAGGACTCTCGATTGGTGACCATGTAAGCGCCCCTCTGTTGTTGGTCCCGAAGGCTTAGCATGCTCTGCACGGACTTGGAACGAGATATAGGGGCATGTATATTTGTTATAGGACCGGCCACTGGAGAAGAAAAAAACAACATAAAAGTAACATAAAAAGCCAGTAAAGGTGTCAGTCAACTTAATTCGTTCGTTGAATACATGAAAATAAAACTCAAGTCGTCAACAACAAAATAATGTTAATCACTACCAAAATTCCTTTCATCCATCACCCTCAAATATCACACACGGGACACTCGTGGGTCGGCACTCTGATGTCATTAAAACGGAGCTTTTTGATTTTCACAAGCATTTCAGCATTCCCAAGCAGAAACCAGGAAATAAGCATACTCGTACCTCATGCGTTTTAAATTATCAACATACAAGTAAAACCTACCATTGTACTTTAACTGAAGGGAAAGTCGACACAAACAAGGACACAAGACAACAGTACCAAGCAGAGAAAGCCAAGAAGTAAAAATATTCTGCCGTTGTTACCTTCATTACAATCGGTGAAGAAATCAGTAGTGCTATCATAATTACAGTCGCAGTTTTGCTGACATGAGTGTGATGGTCCGTTATTAGTTCTTTGAAAATGCGGCTGCTGATGTTGTTGCTGGAGATGATGATGAAGGTGATCCGCTCTACGTCCCATTTCAGGGGACTGGGAGTGCCGAAGAGAGTCGCCACTCCCGTAGTTGGTCAATGACGAATAATCGGATGAAGAAGTATTTGCTCCGTGCTGTTGAGGGAGGTAGGAACGCGGTGTCGTACCAGGGTTTTGGCCGGGGAACATCATGAATGCGGATGTACTTATTAATTTATGCACTTGAGAGAGGGCAGAGGACAAAGACGTATATTTGCAATGATTATTTCCCCCCAGGTAGAACAAGGCTAACTATAGACTAATATATGTATTACTTACAACTAATTGTAAATTTCTGTGTTTTTTTTTTCGATAATGTGAAATGCTCCCATAACAGAACCAAGGACGAAGCACAAAGCATGCACAAACAAAATTATTTTCTTTGGTCTCACCGTGAAAATATTTATTATTGGAACTAGTTAACTAATCCACAAAATAAATCATCTAACCGTCTAAAAATTACAAACAGTTATAAGTAATTTTTTCAGGGGAAATGTTACACAAAATCAAACTCAAAGAAAATTAATATTAATTGAAATAATTAAGATTTTAACATAAAACTAAAGTTACAAGTGAGAAGAAAAACTTAAAGGTTCCTTTGTGGCAATTCTCTTTAACAATGGCTGAGAGGTACATCGTTCAGTATATTATTAGTTAACTTCGGCTGAAAATTTTGAACGACTATATGTTTTACTAGCTATGTGCACACCGTGTTAAAAAAACTAACTTAAATGGTGGTATAATTCTAAATAGCACAACACCATGCACAAACAAAAAATATCCCCGTTGCAGTTTTTATATATGTTCGTTGTCCATGACAACTCATAAATTAGTCGGGCTGGGTGAATGAAGCGTTAAAATAATGTAAAAATAAGAACCGGTAACTCTTGAACTAATTGTAAGAGTGGCGATGATACCGCAGCAAAAAAATTGAACAAGTTTTTTTTCAGCTGGTCACGCTAACCGAACACGCACACATACACACAATATTTAAATCGCACAAACAGGATAATTAAACATCATACTTTTCACAGTTTTTTAATCAAATTGTTTTAGCGTGAGCAATCTCTTCGTTTTTCGGCTAATCACTCGGTATTACGCTTTCTGAAGACGGGCTAAAATCAATGTCCGTCGAAATGACGTGCTATAAGTGTGGAAGGACAAAAGGAAAAACAGAAAGCAGTGCTGTGAATTAATCAAGTAAAACGAAAGAGAAATATCGTATGTAAATTTGTAAAAAAAATGCAGGCACGTAAGTTTTCAAGGAGTCCAATGGAGGAAAATGAAAGTTGTAACTACTTATAGGATCAAATTTTTAAAAAAACAACAAAAAGTCAATTTGAAAGAAAAACTACGTAATACTTGGAGACTTATCATAAGTTTCCAGCATCAAAGAAAAATGGAAATCTTTTTAACATTCTACAAAGGCAGAGATAGGATTATCATTCGCAGCCTTGTTCTATCGGAAACTTCATTAGAAACGAAAGTTAAAATTAAGAAAAATGGCAAAACTCCTGGTAGCAGTCGTGGGGCTGAGCTTTAGCTATATTTAACTGTGACGTTGATAGGTATGTTTCTGAGTTGCGAAAAAGTGTACATGTACTTATCTTTTAGAAAGACTACATAGTACACTATGACTAGTTTAAAAAAGCATATTGTCTACTAACTTGGACTAGCGATGGGTTTACCTGCTGATTGACAATAGATGGAACTGGCCGCGTCGTCGTCAATATCGTCTTGACTATTGCTCATCACAGATCCAGTTCCTGTAAGTAACAATAGTTTATAACAGTTATGGAATGGTGTAACTATCAGTTGTCGGGAGTAAACGCTATACAACGCACGTATGTACCTAAGTACGGATGTGCCCGCGAGCCAGTGCGAAGCAATATTTCTAAACTGGTCAGTCCCGGATTATTGACGATTGGCGACTTGACCAACATCTCGATCTGTTTCCAGCGATGCATGCGCTCCTGAAGCTCCTGTGTGACTTCAGTGAGTGCAGCTCTGTGAAACACAATCAAAACATATTCATAGAAATCCTTAGATAAATTGTAGCTTTTTTTGGTTGTTATCGTGAAATACCTGGCTTCAAGAATAGCTTTATCGACATCATCAATTGAACGGGCATGTGTAGCTACAAATGCTCCCATTAAGCTCGACCTCTTCTTTTTAAGCTTGTCACACTAAACATATAATATGAACTTGTGTGATTAAATTCTTTTCATGTTTTTTTTTTTAATTTCCAATGATGACACAGCTTACCGCATCTTTGGCTTGTTTCAACTGTTTCTCTGCGGACTGTCGCTTTTTACTATGCGCCTTTGACTCCAACTCATATGTTAATTGTAACCAATGCGTTAGCGCTGGTGGTGGGACCCAACACTTGTCTTGAAGCTCAACTTCAGCACGCTGTAGTTCATTTCGGAGAACCTTAAGGAAATAAAAATTGAAAACTAGTTAGCTATCGTTTTGCAAAGCGTTTCTTCAGCATAACGTCACAACGCGAATCTCTAAAATGGAATGATATGAATGGAAATTACAAGAATCTCATCCTCCAACTCGTCACAACAACTTGGAGGCATTAACGGGTCGCCAGCCTCACTATCTCCAACTGACACTAAGTCTGATCCCCTCAGACTCCTAACACTGTACGCCTTGTGCATAGTGACAAGTTGCAAAGCACTTCTGACACAATTTAATTTTTCCTTAACTTGCCCAGGCGACGGATACTTTCAAACTAAATTCTGTGACCCTCAACGACATGTATCTGAAGTCACACTCTTTGAACAAATATACCATGACCAATATCCTTTAATCCGAATAACGAATTCAAAAAGTCATTGCTAACATTGCCTACTGTCTATTAGATAACCGTCTTGCATGGTAACGCAACACAACCTCAATTAACCTTCTATTGTCAAATTTTCATACCGGAATAAACAAAAGAATAAATTTTCTGCATAGTTATCACATACAATCACTTCATCGCGTAGCTTCATTAGCTCATCCTCATCATCCGACGAGCCCCTATGAGTAACGGCCTCCTTGTCTCGTATTTCTTGATCACATTTCGCCTGCTCCATTTCTTTCTGGAATGAAAAAAATAACCCAGAAGCATGACTATCTTAACTTAAACCATCACTACATTGTTTATCTTCAAGGTCGTACTGGAACAAGATTTGTGGTTCAATTCAACACGTACCTGCAAATCACGCAGTGTCTCTTCAGCCTTCATCAGAGCCTCCATGTCTTTAGACATCCTGGTCAGATCCCTCTGTGACGACTTGTACCGACAATACACCAAGTAACATACTGTAACAGCCACTATCAGTAGTGACGTTAGAATGGCATCTTTGGTATGATTTGTGTGGTCTATGGAAGCAATTTAAAACATTGTTTTAGTACATCCCTCTCGAACATTTTTTAAAAAGCTCCTCAGTGTTTGTTTGTTGTTTACCTCGTGGGGGTCCAAATAGTACCACATCTTGTGCTTTGAGTGTGAGCTTTTGTCGAGTGATAACATCTTTAATACCGAGGTTAGTGGTAAGTATATTATGATGATTAACAGCCAGTCTAAAATACATACACAGAGTTGCATTCCAATTCAACTTGAAATATGTTCCGTTATTTTCTACAGCAGTTGAGCCGTTTCACTTTTTTACCTTGGAAGAAAAGTTCCGTTGATTTCCAACTGAGTAAATTTCTCTTGGTAATGAGGAAGTCCCACAAATGTACTTATCCACTCTAAAGTCTGATCTGACGTCCAGTTATGGACTTCTGAGCGCACCCAAGTTTCCCACAACTCCTTAACAGACACTTGATTGTCATTGTTACGATGGAAATTCTCTTGTCGCTTTTCATAGTCTTTATCATACTTGAGTTCTTCTCGTAAAAACTATTTGAAAAAAACAAACATACATAGTTTTAATACTAGGTAGATTAAGTTCATGCATTCCTTTGTGACAAAATAATAATTCATCGAATGACACGTATGTATCTCAACGCCTTTTCATGGTCTGATTTTTATAAAACCTATTTTCATGTTTTGTCTCTTGGTGGTGCTATTGAACACCCAGCAAATTCTTGAAAACATGTTATCTTGTGATAACCAATACCCATATGGCCTGTTACATTACATTCATGGCTATATCTTTACATTCCATTGCTAAAATAAATTGAACTTTATTGAGCATTGAGAAAATTTTTGCAAATTTTTCACACTCCAATTTCCCCCAAATGAATTTGCTCATCTACTCGAGGTCAAGGAAGATCTTTTGTCAACCGCACACAAAGGAACACTTAAAAAGTATTCAATTGTGACGATTTGCAAACAAAATATAGTAGTAAACAAGTGTAATAATCTTGTCGTCGTTTTTACAGCCATCTCCTCTCAATCTGTGCACTGCATGCGGACATTTTTCGTTTTTTATATTTGCGTATTAACTATCTAAGCGCTGATAAGAGAATGATCTCCGACTTATAATTGGCGAAAAGCCAAAGATCCTGAACATCACAAGGAAAATTTGAGTGGCTGTGCAAGCCTTTCTTTTTCCCACAATTCCTTTCTAAAATGTTTCGTAGGAGCGGTCGGGAATTAACAAAAAATCAAATAGGATGTAGCCACTATTACAACCACCGTTATAAATTTTCTCCTATACACAAAAGACATTTGGCGGAGTCTATTGCAACTCCGACTCTGAGCAAAACCGGATATTACAAGAAGCCTTCACATCTCAATCTTGGCATTTTCTTACATAATCAAAAAAAAAAGGTTTTTATAGGTGGTAGTGGTAAAGATTCAATTACCTCATTTGATTCATAAAGATCGATGTTGCCGTTTTTGTCATCATCAAGCTGATGATGTAGGGCATGGATTGCTTCCAACGCCAACTTTTCATTCTCGTCTAGTGAGGAGCACCAAGGATCCAAGTTGGGGCACACGTCTGAAAAAGTACATAGTTTTCAACATTGCGTTGATTACAAAACTCAGAATAGAGAAAAAACTATTCATGTGAATTAGTAAAAGGGGAAAGCAAGAGAGAAAAGATTTTTTTTCGTTTGCATCAAAATTATATTAAAGCAAGTAAATGAAGAAGAACATTTTTTCAGACAGAAATAGGATTATAAATTATAATATAGCATTAAATACATGAAAAGAAACAATTTTAATAGCAAAGTGACGATATTATAAACCCCACAAAATTATAATATTCGAAGCGACATGGACAGATGGACGTCTTTCTTTTTTTTCAAAATTTCATTAAAACATGTTAGCGCTGACATGTATTTGTTTCGTTGTAGACACAAAAGCTATTAACAAAACAATTAAATATGCGACATGATATTCATGACATTAGTTAAAAACCACCACCAGGTGTATCTACAATATTCAGGCTGTCACGAATGACAACATACCATTCCACATTCTCTACACAACTATCAAATACCTCATTAACTGCAAAAAATATATATATTTACATGTGTCGTGTGTCCCACAAAATTTAAATTTTTCATAATTTGTTTGTGCCTTGTATTTAAACCTATTAGCTCTACTATGAACTAACTGCACCACAAACCTACCGAAATAGAAAAGTTTTTTTTTTTGCTCTTGCCTGTGCATTCTTTTCATTCTCTTTCCTGGCCACAATAAATTTGTTTTAATGATGCTATTACATCAAAATATGAAGTAGAATGGTTTGTTTTTTAAACATCCTTCCCTTCACATAAATCATACAGGATGTTTTTTTGCGTATGCACAACCAATTTGATTTAAATGCTTGCCAATTAAAACTAAAACTTTGCTTAAAACCGTAACTGCTCTGCCGAGATATCTTTTAGAGTTTTTAGTTTGTTTACAATCTTGAATGTATTACTAAACCATCGCTAAGCAATTTTGGAAACATTTTGAGGATGACTTAAAAGGCATTTACATCCCTACTCATTTTCCCCCGAAGGTAAGTTTACTTTCAATGGATTGTCATAACCACAAATTTACTAATTTCTTTTAACAACTGTTTTCGATCTGTTTTTGGTATAGTCTCGATAATTACTTTAGTTTATATTATTTTTGTGGTTACGTGTGAAACTGATTAGGAAACCATAAATTATGAAAGTGACATTCAAACACCTGCACACATTTTGCATGCGCCACGATATTTCCCGCAAAAACCCTGTACGACGGACAGATTAGCGGAAAACAATCTTAAAGGCTTCATGCAAGCATGTTCGGGAAAATAATCCTTTGATCTTTAAATCATTCGTTGTTTCTCGTCTAGAATCGGACCCCTATTCAGTGTGACTAAACCCTTAAAAATTTACCCAAACCGCCGCGCACAAGTTTCAAAATAAACCGTTTTTTTTTTGGAGGAACGACGCTTATTTTCCGCTAAGCATTTTTTTGACAAAAGCCATTTACTCTTTGTCTGCTTTTAGTGACAAGAGTCGCACGAGCCTATAAATCAATTTACGGCATGCATCGCTAGAATTCTAGCATGATTGCGTTTTAGGAGCGAGTATTGAGTGAAACGCCGCATGACCTTCACCTTTTTCCAATGAAATGCGTTATCCTCCTGCACAAGTCAAATATCTTCTTTTATGATCATATGCATGTCAATTTTGATGAGCTAACGGATTCCAGATTTTGTTTTTGTAGTTTATCTGCGAGCTGACTTTGATTACTTAACTGTAATAAACTCAGAATCAGACATTTGAGGGGATTTCGCTTGCATCTTGCAATAACATGTGTAGTTTGGCATGCTTTAAGTGACTCCCTGTCACATTCATTTTACAATGAAACAGTCACTCCAATGCATTATCAAGAATTATGGTAGATAGATACACTTTGCTTTCTAAGAAATTTAAAAACAAAATACAAATAATGATATAAACACCAATTAGGAAACAAAAAGGGTTGGGGGAATTGAAGCTTTCTTGCTGACGCTGATGAATTTATCATAATCCCAAAAAGTAGTCGTACCGTATAAAAAATACACTTGAAATGTACAGGTACATAGTTTCAAGTGGAACTTTTTTTTTAATCTTTCGGAGCAGGTAATTCTGTTGTTACAATGCGTTAACATGGGAAAAAAAACTTCCTACGTCATTTGAATTGATCAAGAAAATTGCAGTCGCTGGTTCTCATCGTAAACTATAATTTCATTGGAAAAAAACAAACTGCGATTTTGTTTCTGTTTTTCTTCGGAATGGAAAAAAAAATTTGTTAATACGAAAATGATGATAAATGTTGTACATAAAACAAATTTTCGGTGACGGGAACAGCACTTGAATACAATTTTTATTCACTCTTTCGGGCTAATAAACTGCGAGCTATGTGCGTATCCATTCCTATGATCAGCCTAGCCGTGACGATGATACACGAAAATAGGAGGCGGCATCACTTGTAACCTCTCGGTTTATATTTTTACCTGACCTTCATAACTTTTAACTTGGTGGAGTATTTTGACTATATTATTTCTAATTTTATTAATATCGTGTGACAGGAAATTTCACTTTTGTACAAGTGGGAGCCACCTACATGAGCCCCATGTGCTTACAGTCTGGTTTATACGGTCGTCACCTGCAATTCGGACGGAGGAATGCACCTAAAAAATCTATCTTTGATAAAACTTTATAAAAGATTATGAGCCTGAATGAAACTAGTATCTTAACCACGAGGAGTCAAATCTGCTCTCGTTTTGTACACCTAATTGACATAGTAATCCTCGTATGACAAAGACCAGATCCCCCGGAAGGAAACAAAATGTTTAAGTGCATACCAAAGTTATTATCGACGAGTGCCTTACTACATTTGGTAAAATAGGGCACAACTAGTTTGAGGACGCCGATCCAAGAAAAATCACTCTGAATCATGCAAAATACCTCAAAAAATTCTGCCGAAATAGCCGTGAGCTAAATATTTATCACTGTAGGTTTTAAATTGAACAGTTGGTTGTTACAATGTTGTTGTGAAACTAAAATGACAAGGACGGTTTTGTCACAAAACCACATAAAATTACGAAAGATGTAAAAAAACGCTGAGTCACGTCTGTAGCTTTGAATGACCTGACAACAACAAAAAATACCTGTTTTCCGGGACCAAAAGTTTCCCTGGACGACCCTGAGCGACCCTCAGACCAGAGATTTAACTTTTCGTATGATTGTTTTGGGTTACTTTTCGGGGATAAAGAGTTATCTCGCGGGTGAGCACACGAATAAGCGACAGAAAAGAGAAAGCAATTTACCGTAGCGACGACAATTACCGTAATGAGAGGGAACAGAGTCTCCTCCATCTCCAGAGGTAGTAGAAATATCTGAGGTGGGTCTTGTCGAAACAGCCCGCACAGACGGACTTCCTAAAGAGCTACTAGGCCGAAGTGGAGGGTCCACCAAACTCTCGCTACTACTTACACTATCCAAACTAGATTTACTACTTGAACTAATACTTTCACTGAACCCACTGCCACCACTCCCGCTCATTGGAGGTGGTCCGGGGTCTGAAGTCGCCTGGGAGAGGCGAATACCACCCCCACACAATAAGATAAAAAGGACTGCACACACATTCAAGGTCATCTTTACATTCCACCTCAGGCAAGGCATTCCTGTCCGCCCACTGTTTCCGATTTGAAGACACTTTGATCTTGCCATAACTAACATCCCCTTCCCGAAAATCCGTTCATATATTTTTTCAAGTCTTCTCCGTACAAAAAAACAAAACTTTTACAACAAGGCCGCCAACAATAATCTCACTGTTTTAAATCAAATCCTCCAGATGTAGACAACCATCATTTCTTCTGTTGTCACCTGTCAGCCTTTCAACAAACTGTAAATAGGCGATCTTGCTCCAACAACAGCCTTTTTTTAATTTCAGATTGTACTTCCAGTTACCCCATCATTTGTCTCTTCCCCGGAACTCACTCTCCACAAAATAAAAAACTAGTTTTGAAACACCTTCTTTTGAGGAATAATTAAAGAAGATTTTGTTTTCTAGTTCCGTTATTATATTTTGTGCGTCTCCTCACTAGATTACTGTTTCTTAACTGCTTTTTATTGCTCTAAAAACATTCGGAGGAGTACCACAAAAAAAATCTATACTCTTCCTTGCTACTTATCAAAAAGACCAAAATTTATTTCCACGTCTCATTCACAAGCAAAAAAAAAGAATAATCATAACTTGCACAAGAAATGGCTCGACAGAGTTGGTGGTGTTTTTATTCGCAGTTGACGAGTGTGTGGTGGTGATGGTGTATCAAAATGAAGCGGTTTTCGTGTACTGCCAACTTGTTCAGCAGAGTATCATCTGCTGGTGCCGTGTCGACAGAAGCAAAAGAAGAGAAGGTTTTTTTTGGGTTGGCTCGGATGAACAGGGAAGTGCCGTTTTTACCGAGTGANTTTTTTTGGGTTGGCTCGGATGAACAGGGAAGTGCCGTTTTTACCGAGTGAGTCGGGAACCTGTATCTGCTTCATGTACAACCAAAAGACAGGCCTGTGCTCATAGTGAGATAGACACTCAGACCTTTCTATAAACGCATCTCTGGCTAGGTACTAGTTATGGTTTGGTAACCATATGGTACGCAACTCATATACAGCCATAGCCAATCTTAGCAAATTTGAAGTAAATTTGCTTTCGGTCAAATAAAATTTGATTTGAATGCGACTAAAGATGAATTTTAGTCGGTGTTTATTTTGTATGGAGTAAGATTAGAGCTGTTATAGATAGATTGTAGCAGATTCCCCCTCCCCTGATTCTTTTGATATTGCATTATTTTTTAAAAAATTATTGCGGTGTAATAACATTTTTTTTTGTATTGAAAAAGCTATCCTGTAATGTAGGTTTAAGATTTTGTTTTTATGCAATGCGCCTAAAATGCAACTTTACTGGTATGGTAATAATTAGGGATTTAAAGTATAAAAGACGAGTAAAAATATGGCTTGTTTGCACTATTTTTTTTATTATTCATGCCGCTAAGACTTTGTTTCGTAACATGTTTGCGATTTGCGATCGCTTTTTTTATTGCCTTTTGTCTTGAGCAAGTTTTGGAATTTTGGTATAGAGAGCCGGATTAAAGTTGGAGGAAAAAAAATGGTTATCATGTGCGCGTCAAGTGAACAACCACGTCAAGTAGTGAGGGATAGATTTTTTTTTTGGGAAAAATTTGTGCGATGCATCTTCCATTGATACTCTTGACACGATATGGATTTACTTGGCAAGGGAATCCTAAATAGAATTGGTTTTGTATGAAAAAAAAGGCAGACGTGTATCAATCGGAAGGAGGGAGGGGGAATGCTATATTATTATCGGAAAATAAAAACAATTGTAAATTTGGTGTATTCATGCTGCAAGGATTTATGAGAAGCGTGCAAGATTGTAGTTTTTTTATTATTCTGTTTCCTACTATTTTTTTTCTGCTAATGATTGTATTGAGGTCAGGAAAAATCATTGAAAAACAGTACAAAACGTTGACTGAATTCGACACAAACTTTAAAATATTTTAAGTGCCGGTGTTTTCCGTTTTAATTGGTAGGGCTCGCCCTTCCTAACGAAAAACTGGCCATTTAGGCAAGTTTCCTATTCTTTTTGGCATGCACAGCACCCTGCCAGACAATTTTTAGGGATGCAATATGCAAACTCTTAAAAAGTCTAGTAACTAAACTTGGATTTAACTTACCGGCGAAGACTAGCTCATCAAATTTTTAAGCGTTGCAAAATAGTATTTAAAATGCGGAAAGGAAGGTTAAAGCATGTGTTTATTTTAACTAAGGTCGGCAATTGCCAGTTGATATTTTGTTTGTCTGAGTCATCGCCAAGATAATAATGTGTTGATTGTTAAATATTTTAACGATTCCAGCATTATTCCGGACGTATTTTTTGTAAGACGCAGAACCATCAAGTCGACACGCATGTCATTCTAGTGCTGACGATAATTTTATTTTAAAAAAATAACTCAGTTTCCAATATCAAATCAATAATCCTTGTTATCAGGAAAAAAATAAGCATGAAAATTATAGTTTTTTAAAAACCAATTCCCGTCAGAGTGTATAAATAAGACAAGAGTGAGGATGTAGCAGCGAATTCCAATCTCGTTTATCATCATAACCCTGTCATCATCCTAATTATTTCCGAACTCTTTTTTTTATTGGCACTTGTTTTTAATGATTAGATTGGTTGGCCTTTGTTGCAACTAAAAAAATCTTCTTTTTTTGACAAGCCAACGAGGAACCAAAAAAGAAAGAAAAACAAATTCCTTCATATAGCTATCGATTACATTGCTGATGATGATATGTATACAATAAGGGAACGTTCATTTGTTACGATACGTGTTCGGAAATAATTGTTTGCTCCCTATGAGGAAATATGATTCTTATTTTTTCAAGTGTGAAGGACGGATACTGTCTTCATTCATTGTGACCACATGCATTTTATTCCAGATCTGTTGTACACGTTAAAACACCTTCCTAAACAAATTTAATGGGGTGTATGTATATAATAATATATTTTTTGCAATGGTAAATAGTAAATATATGTGACATTATCACTTGGATGGACATAAGCTTGATTCTAGCTAAGTGCGTATGATGAGTAAACGACAGTAACTCATGGGTTAAAAAAGTTTTTTTTTTCATTGTTCTGCTGCCACTTGTCTTGAGACTATCCTGCACGTAGTTTAACCACGCGTTTCTTTGTCCATATTTTTTTTTGTTGTTCCATATTTTTGTAAAGCAACAAGTGTTTTCGTTAGTTCACGTTTAAATATCATTTCGTAAGTATCTGTTGGGAATAAATCCAAGATAACCATGGTTCAAATTACGGGATCTTACAAACTTGAGAGAAATGAAAATCTCAACGAGTTTTATCAAAAAATGGGTAGGAAAATTTGGAACACAGCAAGATTCTTTTGTAATTGTTAAATGTTTAACTTTTTAAAATTTCCTTCCTGTTGTTGTAACTTTGTTGCAGGTGTGCCATGGATGGCAAGGAAAATGATGTGCTCCTCAACGCCAACAATTACAGTAACAAAGGACGAGGAAGAGACTTGGGTGTTCAAAACGGTGACATTCTTTCGAACGCTGGAAGTGAACTTCAAGCTGGATGAGCAGTACGAAGAAACAATGCCAAGCGGAAACACCTACGAGGTACTATGCTCGCTTTTGTAATGTATACTTTTTTAATTCTTTTTCAACCTTTGTGAATTTTAATCTATGACCTGTTATCTTTTTAAATTAGAATGTGACATCTATGCAAGGTGACAATCTGTTCATTACAAAGAGCAAGTCAGGAGATGACATTGCGTTCGAACGCCATTACGAGTTCAACGATGACGGAATGATTATGGTCTGGTTTAAAATAAGACTGAAAATTTTTTGAACGTACACTTTTGTTTACATGAAATTTGATGTTGGATGTTGATACTGCTTTCTAGATTTTGAAGTCAGCGGACACCGATATTGTTGCTAAACGGTATTTCAAAAGGCTCTAAACCAAAACTGATATGAATTGAGGCTTTTTTGAAGGGGTTACCACTCAACGCATTCGAAGGACTGATTAAACAATGGCAGTTATGGTCTGACAATGAAATTTCCATTTACTATTCAAGAAACAAACTCATATTTTGCAATGTTTTTTCTCTGTTCTGGTCCATTCCAGTGATTTTCTTTTTGTTGATTTTTATGGTTATTTTTAAATATTTTTTAAAAAGTAATAAAAAATATGCAAATTTATCTGAGCAAGTGTCTTATACAATCTTATCATCTAAATGTTTTATTTAAAGCTAGACTTAAACGAAATTAACAGTCTTGATACATACACAGATTTAACCGAAAATGAAAACGTATAAAAATTTTAAAGTAAAATATTTTTAGGAACATTTTAAACAATTCTGAAGGCGTAGCGCAAATCCACTAAGCAAGGGAGCGAACCATTTTTCTATCTTTTCTGACAATAGCCCCATTCCTTAAAAAAGTCTCGGTAGTTTGAACCTTTTCCAGGTTCGGAAACAAGAGAAAAATTTGAGCACTTTGAACTTTATCGCATCCCATGATTCGTACTTTTTGTTCATTAAACAACTTCATTTTGGGCGGACATGAAGCTACTGATGTCGCCACGTCAAAGTCGGTCGTGACGCGGAGTTCTTTTAGCGTATTTCTCAGTGGCAGAATGAAGTCCAGGCTGACAAAATTTGCAAACGAAATTTGCAGGTATTGAATTGTCCTCAACTCCAGATTCAGATGTGGAGTGTCTTCTAAGATAATTTGTTCCGCTTGCCATCCTTTCCCCTCCGGCAGTTGAATGGCTAAATGACTCAATGTATTTGCCCACTTTAAATTTATTGTTTGAAGGACATGAGACCATCTAAGGAAATGAGCGTTGTCAAATCTCACGCTCAGCGTCTCCAACGGCCAGTTTACTTCAGGGCGGTTCAGCTTGCGAAAGTCTCCAGCGTCGTTGGTGAAAGTTACGGACAACCGTTTAAGATTTGGCAAGGCTATGGTTGGAATACAGTAGTCGTCGATATCGCTGATGTTATCGATTTGGAGCCCTTCAATGTGGAAATTCGTGCAAAGTAATGAATTGGCCAGTTTGGGACTGACATCAAACAGGGACACATGGCTGAGATAAGGTAAATGAGGAAATATTACAAAGTCTTGATAGTTGTTTGGCTCGTGAGTGTTGGCGAAGTCAACAGTGACGGCTTTGAGGTTAGGCAGGTATCTTAAAACTTGAGCGGTTCGTTGAATGAACGATGTCAGGCTCAAGCTGTTGTAGTCCGAGGCATCGAGAACTAGGTAGTGGACGTGGTCGCCAAAGTGCGAGAGCAACCGAGGGAGGCCGTTTGGACCCCAGAACACCTCACAGGCTCTGCCGTCAATAGATCCGCTGTACGAAAGCGATAATGTCCGTCCAATGAAAGGATTAATTGTGCGAGTATCCCCTGGAGGAACATGAGTCGATTGGAAATGGTTAAAAAATTTGACTACTGTGTGGGGATGGCCTGGACTCACGGGAAAGTTGTTGTGGTCATGTTGGTCGAAGTGAACACAGTGTTGAAGGGCGTCTTCGAAAAATTCATGACGAGCGTTATAGGATACAGTTGGCGGGCTGTTTTCGAGGTTATATCGACTTATCGCAGCAAAAGATGTGTCCAA
Organism: Akabosia matsudoensis; assembly: GCA_019593645.1. Lineage (NCBI taxonomy): Eukaryota > Metazoa > Arthropoda > Collembola > Entomobryomorpha > Paronellidae > Akabosia > Akabosia matsudoensis. The sequence goes on from VICI01000147.1 coordinate 22,892, forward strand.
AGTGTCACGCCATGTCTTACATACTAGGCGTAGTTTTGACATGCTTTTAAACCGGGCTAAGTATAGGTCTGATGGACACATATTATCATCGCTCGGATCACTGTCTTCGGTGAGATTATAATCACGGTCAGAATCTTCTCGAAGCTTCTTTTCGAGAATAGTCCAAACTTTTGGAAAGAGGAAACTTGTCCGAGACTCGGTTAAAAATTTACCAAAAAGCTTTGGACATGCATTGTACACATTTTGCAGGGTAGAGGTGTCATTTGATTCCCTCAATTTCTTGAGAATAGCTTCCCAACACTGCAAATAAAAGCAAATTATATTTAAGCTATTGCTCTTAAATATCGGACTTGTAAGTGTAATTTTGTAGTCCAAAAACAAAACTCACCAAATCTGGCAAAATAACCATGGTTGCGAATAAAAACTTTGGTAACGTCGAAACCGATAAATAAATAACTATTGTAACTGCCAAGACTTTTTCCTCGGTTCTCTTCTAAATCTTCAAACAAAGGAGACCTAAGCTGAGAAGTCTACTGTCCCCCAAAGATACGAAACGCAACGGTGCTTTCATCATTATCATTATGAATATGTAGATAGGGAGTCAAGTCAATGAACCGTTTTGAATAAAAGTTGAAATGAAAAGTCCACCTCTGTGTCCAGATTTTTATGCTGCATCAAATAACTTTTACTTGTTCTTTCTTTATAATGTACATGTACGTGTTTAGTATGGATTTTGTTATAAGACTAGTTAACACAAGTGAATAAAACTGGGAAATGCGTACTACTTGCATAACTAATTCACACTCTAGCACAGATACATAATATTTTTTAAAGTTAATGCAATGGTGTGGTACTGCACAATGGTACTGTGACCTTAGTCTACTCGCCAACTATTTTAAATAAGTGACAACAGTTTAACTCTGAGGTATGGAAACATTTGAAATGAAATAGGCTGTTTAGGTTGACATGCAAAAAGATCGCCAACTTGTTCAATTCTTTACCGTTTTTCTAGAAAATAACAAATCTGTAAGTTGATAAAACTTATGCGAAATGAGAATACAGAGGGAAAAGTGCTTAATAGTTAAGAGATGTATGCTGAAAATTGAATATTCAAAACAAAAATGCTAATAAAGGCCATTGTAACAGTTACAAAATTTCTTATGCTTGATGCAGGTTCATTGAAAGCCACCCATTCCAGTTGCAAAAAGGACTTTTCCTTTCTTTCCTTTCTTTTTTCTCCCACTGCCAGACTGTGAAGCAGCTTCACCGTCACGTTTGAGTTCCAAGCCCGCCATCGCTTTTGCAATAGCATCGGACACACTGGCGCGATAGTTGGGAACTGGTACGTAATCCTCGCCTTCATTGTCACTGTCTGAATGCCGATGTGGAACGGGGGGTGGGGTTGGAGAGGCCACGCCACCCCATGCCCCCTGACGAGGGAGCGGAAACGTAGGACTTTTCTTTAATGGAGCTTTGCCAGCAATCTTAAAAAAATTAAAACTCGGTAATTATTTATCCGGTTCTGGAGAAAAATTTTGTTATGAAGGATTTAGGATATACCTGGGCAAAGGAATTCCCAGGAAGAGACAGTTCGCAAGGTAATGACTCATCCGAAATGTCTTGTCCCATGTCACCAGAAGCTCCCTCAAAAGACGTACATTCATGTTCTGGGAAATCTTGAATAGAAAACTGCCCACCACCCTCAAATGCAGGAAACTCTTGAGGTGAAGTAATCTGAGGGTGATGACGTAATTTATTGAACTCTGCGTTTTCTCGCTCTTTCAACTTTTTCTCTAAATTCTTTTCATCTTTTGCCCGTTTTCGTCGTCGCTGCTCTCGCTGACCAATTTGGGAAGCAAAATCAGAGTAAACCTCAGGACTAATTCCCCATTCGGTCATGCTCACCTCGACCAAGTCGAAGGGAGCGTTTTTGGGAAGGTGTCGAACAAATTTCATGCGCTTCCGGAGCTCATCTGTTGCTGCTTTTGATTCCACATCGATTACTTCAAAAGTCATAACTTGTGGCCATTTTCCAGGGTCAGCACCCAGTTCCCGCCACAACATGGCCATATTTAGGGGGTGCAAGAAAATATTGCGGCCATCAGTAACTGCAAATATATTCAAAACAGTTCTAATTTGTAGTTAACTTATCTTGTGATAAAAAATGCCCAACACGTCCCACGAAAGCATACTTTGATAAAAATAGCAATCTCCTTGGCAATCCAGAAACTGAGTTACACATCCGGGGTCCTCCCCTCCACCACAACTAGAATTGCTACTGACGCTGTCATTTCTTGTTTTCCCTTTCTTCTCCGTATCAACCACCTGTTGTAAAATATTTGTAACAAAATTTGTCACAGCTGGCCCCGAATTTGTTTCGATAAACTTTTTTAAATAGTTTTCTTACAGCCGGCTCTCCTGAAGCTTTCCCACTCAAATCTTGGCTAAAAACAACATCAGGGGCGAGCATTCCAGCTAAGGAAATCTCCATATTTTTAGCACTCGCCTCCAACATTCCCTGAAGTCCTGACAAAAGTACTTCCCGCTCATTCAACTGTTCAAGAGCTTCCTGAATAAAGCAAACTTCTGGAGCATCCCCCTCAGATGCAAATACACTGTCCAGCTCAGCCCGTTCTTGGTTGAGCACCTTTCCGATAACCGTTTCAGGAGCAACTTGCAAAATCTTGCAAAACCGTGACTCCCATCCCGGATACTTTTCAACTGGACAAGCAACCAAAGCGTCCTTCTGTCTAACCATCAGCTGCATGTCGATTTTCGATCCAACTTGAAGTCCTTCTTGGCCCAGGAGAGACACACTTTTCAAGTCCTTACGGGACACAGGCTCATAGCAAATGGGGCATGTACGGGTTTTGTTATCAGACAGAGCCAAGTAGTGCAGAAAGCAAGACCAGCAGTAGATATGACCACACTTGGTGATCTTTGCAGCAACAGGGAAGTCCAAGCAAATCGGACATTTCGGAGTTTCGCCATCAATTCGAATACGAACGTGTTCAATCAAGTCCCAATTCACCAGCAAGTTGGGGTCAGCCAAGTAAACGGTGTAGTCCTCGCCCATGCGTACGAGAAACTGGCAACTAATCACGCCAAAGAAAAACAATAAATATTGATATTGCTCCTGATCCATGCTGAATTTAGTCTAGTTTAACTAAACACCCGACTTACTTTGCAAGCAAATAATCTTTGGCGTATTTCGCTCGACTTCCAGCTCCAAATAAGTTATGTCGCAGTTGTCCTCCTCCAGAAGGATGCGATGATCGTCCATGAAATCCTTGGCCAAATCCAGTTCGACCCTCTCTCGGGGCAAAATGAAATCCCCACAAGTCATCAAAGTTTTGTTTCTTCCCACCAGGGAATTGTATCGAGCCAGCTTCTGGCCCTCTGTCCAGTCCCCTCGCTACCGGTTCGGAGGTAAACTGACCTCCCTTGGGTCTCCCACGCCGGTCTCCAGCGTAGCCTCTTCCCCGAACTGGCCTAGTTTTACTACTTTCATTACTACGAAGATAGGATGGAGGAGCTCCTCCTCCAGAAGTTGCTTGAAAATGACCCTTGGATCGTGACGGCGTTTTCTGTTGCAGTTTACACACCTGAGATCCCGAAGTTCCATCTAAAAATATTAAAACCATCAAATATCAAATGTTTTGTCAAAATTACAAATATTGACTTAATTATCACTTAATTTTTGTTGTGTGCAACCAGACTTTACAATAAATCAAATAAATCAATTGATTTTCTAAGTCAAGAGTCATGGCTCACCTTGTCTCGCAAATGTCGATGTTTTTAAAGAACTATCGAGTGCAGCTGTCTTGTTGGAACTCGGTGGAAAACTGGTCGCACCTTTCTTGTCCATTTTGGAGTTGCACTTGTTGGAATTGTGTGACTTGTCGGGTTCGTCGTTCATGAAATAGTCTAGGAACAATCACTGAGAGCGAGTGTTGCCCGTTGCAAACGGGGGTCACAACACACCGCAGCTGTAGAACCTTCATATTTAAAAATTTAACAGTGGGCCATGGTTACCAAACAATATATAAAAATTGATCGATTCTTGAGATGAAGTAGGAGGGTGGAAGAAAGACGACGAAAAAGACGGTCGCGATTTGTCCCCAGTGGACGCTCTGAGTCACTCCAATCAACAATAATTACTTTTTTCAATCTACTTGTCCACTCTGTTGATGAGTAAGGTCACCTGCAAAAAAACGCACACATTAGCCTTTACGTCTATTAAAAATTAACTCATATCTTGAATTCTGATTAATGACAAAAAATCAAAATTACCGAGAAATAGTTAAAAGACTTTCGGATGAAAGTCTTAAGCAGCCTTTCCTAATGGCTACAACAGTTTTTATCACACAATCCACTGAAAACTGAGCAGTACTCTTGGAGTCTTGTCGTAACTTGAGCGATCAAATAAAACTGACCACCCAACAAGAAAAAACTGAGTGTTTTTTAAGTTAAAGTCACAGACACAGTTACTTTCAATAATTATCTACACTCCTTACGATTCTGTGCACAATTAAACCTCGTGTTCGTCTGAACCGAGAGTTATCGACGAATCACAATTAAATAGGTGCAGGAGTATTTTGTGTTTCTTTGTAAGCCGTGAAAACCAGGTTAACTAGGAACACTTTAAGAAAGTACATCCGTTTTATTAAATTAATCACAGAGTAAATAGTATTATCTTGAAACACTTAAAAAATCAATTGTTTTTTGTAGCGTAAAGGGTTCAAGTTTACTCTTTTCACCGAAAAACAAACCAAACTAAAACTTTTTCTAACCGAGGTAAAAACTAATTCAAGTGGTTGACGTAACTGATGAAGAATCAGTAAAATAAATCAGAGATTACGGAAAATCTCTGCGCAGCAGTCAAAAAAACGACGAAGAGAAATGTTCTGAGAGATATCACCTCACAAGAAGATGAAACACATGAGCAGGTTACATCGGAAAGGCGGAGGTTTCCTCCAAAACATATGATTTCTATACAGCCAATGCTCAGCGTTTTGCCAAGTGCCAAGTTTCTATAGCTGCGCTGCTGTCATACCTTTTGTATAGGCTTCTATAGGCTTCTCTAGTGGGTCACCTTGCAATAAAAAAATGAATGCAGCGCAACTTGTGCTGACAACAAAGATATAATATAAAAAATGTCCATTAGAGCTACGGTGGACTTTGATACTTCAGACTGCTCTTTTCCTGCTTAACCAGCGTTAGCTTCTGATCGTGCCGGGTGAACGTCGGCACGTCACTGAAACAGAAATTTGAGAAATTCATGAATGAAATAAATTTTAAGATTTTAACTGATGATGAAATCATCTTACAAATTAATTCAAATTTAAGAATCATCGTTGTATGAACGCAAGTTGTTTGTTTAGCGATTGATACTTGACCACGGCATGTCAACTCTCAGTTTATACAACATGTCAAAGCCTTTTTCAAGGGATCCAGTTCAAGCCAACACGACCGTGTTTCACGGTTTTCAACATTTCCGCTTTGACGAAACAAAAACTTCATTGTTGTATCGGGTTTTATGTGTATTAATCCCTCCCGAAAACGATCAACTGTAGAGGTATACTCAAACCTGTCTATAAAAGGCATCCAAGGGCGACAAAAAAAGTGCCTCTATTACGGCATGTCTCTTACAAAGTAGGGAACATGGGGTAAATAAATATAGATTGGCCTGGGCGACAGAAATTATGCCATTATTCATTATTAGACAGGTTCTGTTACAGGACTGCCTTTAATATGCAGGTTTGACTGTACATCGTAAGAACACTGAGCCTGAGGACTCCGATTATGTATTTGTATAGTTATTAGCCACCGTCTTATTAATGTGTAACAGCCAAATACTTTTCCTCTATGAACTATTTACTAGCCTTTTTCATGGTTTCAGCAATTACTAATTACTTTTTTTTACAAAAGTCAAATAATATGGAACAAATTTTTTCATTTTATTCCAAATCCAAACCTAGTACAGGTGTCAGTTTTGTTGGGGTAATTAGCTACAAAAACATTAAATAGACAGGCCAGGGTAGCTATCAAAGGCTAATTTGACTAATTAGGTAGAATAGCTTATGGGAGTCTCCACGAAAAATAGAGCCGAGCTCAAGAAACCCGTGAATCCTTTCGAAGTGTTTTCAGCCAAAACTTGGAGGGAATCGTTAATTTTTTAGGAAACCAGGGAGCTTATCCGGACAATTTTTTGTAGTTTTCTGGAGCGAAAATGGTATACTCCTGGCTCTTCAGCCATGGCCCTCAGCTCTGAATGGCCAGTCAAATCCTGTACAGGACTTAGTTCTGGCTATCTCCCGATGGGAACTCCTTCGCGAGAATTGCAATAAATGGGTTCCACTTCCCATTTCACAAGCTAAGCTTGAAGCTGGAGTATATCTCCTTCCATCATTCTTTTCACCCTTGACTTTTTCCATCATTCACCGGAAACAACCGAAGAACTTGATTCTACTCAATTCGCATGCAAGCATAATTAAATCATTAACAAAGTAATTATCAATCAATTAAAATTTTGTGTAGCGTATTCATTATGCTAGTTTAAGGAAAGCATGTATGCTTCATAATCAATGATTTTTTTTCTTCTTGAAAGTGTGGCGTACTTGATCTCTACCATCGTAATAATTTGCATTAAGTTACGTATAATAGATATTTACTATTCAAATTCAGCTGATTATTCTCACAAGCTAGTTGTACTTTAAATTTTAAAATCTACCTAGTATTTAGCAGACATGCTCATTAGTGTATTTTGCAATACAGACCAGTAGATGTCCTTGAGTTTTGAATTTCAAAAGCAGCAGCGTTTCTCGTGAAAATGTAATACCTAAATATTCTCCGAAATATGTAGCTGCCACGTTAGCTATTCACCGACAAGTTAAAACTAGAACCTTGTTGTTGTGTTATTATGTTCTCCACTCTCAACTCCTTCACAACTTGTCAAAGTCTTTAATTAAATTCCAACTCATCAGGACTCAACCAGTAAAAAAAATGTCAGATTCAGACCAACTGAACATGTTTCACTGGACACAAGTTGTCATTTTTGTCACAGGCTTTTTAGATGTCGTAAGATTTTTTTTCGTTACTGTACTTGTGTATAGCCTTCTGAAATTAACATCAATTTTTACATTTTGTACATTCTACAGACTTGTATGATATGCAGCTTCTATGGATTCAATTATTTTATTCAGATTGAAATGCCCAAGTGGGAATTTGAGGTAGCATCTTCCAATATTCTAAACAAATAAAAAATTACTTGAGCTCTCCAGTGCATGACCTTCTTTCTGCTTTCCTTTTAACACGAAGTTTGCCGAAAAACTTGTCAACCGGATGCCGATCCTCAAGCAATATTGGTTCATCCTCAATTTTTTCGGCTGCGTCACCCTTCTCACATCAGGACTCACTCTATCTTGGCTTACGTGGTTCTCCGTAAGTCAAATCAAAACTTCCTGACTAGTAGCTTCCATCCTATGACGTGTACCTATTAAAGACTACCGAAACGTTCGGTTTTGTTTTTTTTATATCGTAGCTCCACAACGGAAACTTATATAAATGGAGCTTTCTCTGGTGGTGCATGACTGGATTATACGTGCTCCTTCTGTCCATCACTGTCAACTTTTTTCAAAAGAAATTCTTGCCAATAATTTTGGCTATAGTTATACGTTTCGCTCTGATCATTGTTGTCTACTTTTGCACAAAGGAATGGGAAAAAATTTTGATGACTGAAATCCTTCATGATCCATTCCTTTGAAGAAAAGATATCTATCCATATTTGAAGCCTACAACCCTATCAGCGATTGAAGCTTCCACTACAAAAATATTTTATGTAACCGTCGCGAATTAGAATTAACTTCCGTTCGTGTTATGTATTAATTACTCTTATTTAATTTATTCAAAATCAGGTTGTTAAATAGTCTCAAGTTCTTGTACTCTACCAAATATGGAAAAAAAATTAAATATTGCAAATTCTTGTTCAACACTATAAATTGCGCTTTGAGTTGAAATGGTATTTTTATGTAACTTATTAAAATTAGAAAGTCATTTGGCCATAAAATCTCAGCGAAAAAAAGCTTTATTTATATTTATTGCATCCGCACACGGTTTTAAAGCGTCAGATCAGTCATTGAAAAACAAGGATCCTGATTCACTCCCCCAAACAATATCTACCTCCTTCACTATAACTGACTCTTTTTCATGCCCATTTTCAATAAAGATTTTTCGTCTTGAAAGTGTTACGTACTATAAATCTCTACCATCTTAATTGTTTGTATTACGTATAAATATTTACTATTCAAATTCAATCCACGTAGAATATTCAATTTTTTTGCTATTTGCTAGTAACGCACAATTTGTAAGTTGCTGCCGAGCTAAACGATATAAAAAGAAGGTAGGCATAGGACAAACACAGCAAAACAAAAACAAATTTGTAAATGTTACAAGAATCCCTTCCGCTTCAGAGTCCACAGACCAATGAGTCTTAGCTTTACATGTAAATAAATGTTTGCATTTTTGTTCTTTTTATATAACTTAAACCTTAGCTATTTATTTTTTACGTACCCAAAAAAAACACATCCCACTCGCCTAGTTCATGCAACTGATGCAACCCTGGTAATTACAAAATGGGGCAACATAATAAATACGAGAAGACGCGAAAGCAAATTAAAAAGTCTTCATTTTTCGTACAAGTGCAATACTTTCTTAGAAATATCTTAATCAAGGCCTGCAAACTAGTGCACATACGTTTTTTTTCTCAAACAAAAAAGTATATTTCTGTGCTAGAAGGTTTTTCAGAAAATAAGTTCAGTCTTAATTACAAACTGTCTAGGGGAGGGGGAGGGGGTATTTACGCAGATAGCCTTGATCTTGTACGTGCATGACTTAATACTCAGTTACCAGAAATTGTTACAAGTGTCAAGTCATGAACATTAAGTAACACATGAACTTAAAAATTATGTCAGGAAATAATTTTCGTTGTTTTTTGTATCTTTCTTCTTGCTTACTAAATCTTCTAAAAAATTTAACGTGTTCCTAGCGGAAGTAGGGATCTACTTTGTACTTCAAGTAACATGTAAAACTTACAAATACCTTTCTTCCGTAGGAAAAGGCACGGTTCAAAAAGCATTCCCATTGAATGATTTTCATCACAAACCAGCATCTCAAATCATTTGAAGCGTCCTGCAAAAAGATGCGTACATGGTCGCGTGTGATATTCATCAACGAACCTAATCCTCTTGAAAATGCCTCTAAACATGCCGTTTTACTCTCTAAAATCAGCATCTTCCTTGTTAAAACATTCATCATTGTCAGGAAGCTAATCTTCAAAATTATGTGTCAATATTGGGCTCATCAATTTTTAGTGGACACATCGTTTCTTCAACAGAAAATGTTACGATTTTTTAAATATTATCAGTATAATGCAAATGCAGATAGTTTGCAGATGGGTTTTAGTTTTTAGGACCTGTTGCACAGTAGTGCACTACTGCAATGTTTTAAATGTTTTGAAGGGCCGAGTAGGTTATCATTTCTCACTAGATTTCAAGAAAAAGCGGCGCTGGTGGTGGATTTATATTATTTTATTTGGTTTAGTGCATTGTTACACCCGATATTTGCCAAAAAGGGGGAAAAACCAACATGCATGATCGTGATTCACCTCACTCGCGACTCGCGATTGTTTCAGAGCGCACACACCAATCCCAACAGCAGCCGTGAAGGAGTTATTGTGGTGAACTGGCGCATACACCATAGCGGTTCAGTTATCGCCACATTGAAAACTATCTTTTTTTAAACATTTGCAAGGAAGAAAAAATCTCATCCTTTTCCAAATCAAGAGAAAAAATAAAGTTTGTCAATTAACTTTGATAATTTTTTTTCCTATGGTCGTTCAGTGCAGCGTGTTTGAAAAGGCGTTATTTTATTTTGCGAATTTTACTTGAGTGATTCTGTTAGCTTTTTGTGGTTAGTTTTGGTGAGAAAGTTAAGCGGTTTTTATTTTTTAAATGTATTTGACAATGTGCTGTTGCATGAGTTAAGGTCTAAGCTCATCATGCGAAAAATAGTATCGTTTTACTCATGAGGAGACGGTACTTGATCACTTGATCAGACAAAAAAATAGCAAAATAAAAAATTGACTTGTGAGATTCCGAGTGATAAGCCATGATCAAAAAATAGATATCCTGAAGAATGTTACAGTGACAAAAAATGGAAAGCTATATAGGATACAAATGCTATGCGCAAAAAAACGTTAAAGTGTCTATTTTTGCGTAATGGCACTGTCTAAAACTGGATATGACCTAAATTTGTAAGTTTTACAGTGAAGTACTTTAAGGCTTTTACGTTAATATTTTTATAGAGATAGAGTAAAAATCAATTTACCCCAGCGGCGAGCATTTTTATTAACGGAGCTAACATGGTCCTTTCCTCCGTTAGCTTGATATTAAAAGTCTCTCATGCCTGATAAAAACTGCGGCTCTGAGATACTTTAATGCTCTGTTGCGATCACTATTACTTAATGGAACATGGAAGTCATGAAGTGTTTCACAACATGATAAGAACACATAAAAAACTGTTCTTGACTCATAAAATTCATAACTTTGAATGATTTTTTTAATTTCTTGAAACAAACAATTAGAATAATTTTTTTGACAGCTGCTTTTATGAAAGGTGACACGCCTTCGATGTCATTGAATCTATTGTCAAAAGAGCTTGGTTCTGACCGAAAGTGAGCAAGAATATTCATTTATGGATTAGAGTTTTCAAGCAAGATACATATGCTAAGCAACTGACGTAATTAAGTGCTAGGCACGAGAGAACTCCAACCGCTGGCCGGTTGACAAGGGCCTTCAGAGACACTGCAGTGGAGCCCCTTGTAAAAATGATATGCACAGTCCCTGGTGAAGGCTACCAGTTACATCATGTTTTTTTTGTCTTACCACATCACGAACTTCTATTCTTGGAACACATTTCTAAAAAAACAAATATTCTTGGCTGTAGATGTCTGTTCAATCTCATCTCGACGAAATACACTCACCGCCCACGATCAGTACTACAATACTGAAAAAACGACGCTGACTTGCAAAATGTAAACCAGAAATGTCAAGTGAATGAAATGCAGTTACGTAATTAGACTACACAGACATTATCAATGACAATAAGTCAGGACAAAAATTAGAGCGGAGGTTGTTGTTCAGTATTAAATTAGCTTAACAATTTGAGCAATTGGACGATTCTCGGTGTGATTAAATTTCAATCGAATGCCATAGTCGATCGGACCATTTGCACAATTCTCTTTCAAAGAATGTACCCATTTCTAATGGAAACACTTATCCTACGTCCCTAAATTAAAGTAGAGCCTTAAACTCCTAAACAAATGAACGTTAGTCTAAGATTTTTATTGAATTCTTCTCGAACACCATATTTAACAGGCAGAGAAGCTAAATTCCTTTTCGTTTTCATTCGACTCATAATCAGTTTTATTCTCAAATTTGCATATCATATTTTTAAAACTGCATCAACTAATCATCAAGTATGTCACTTCGCACTGTTGAGATGTTACGTTATTTTTCTTAATAAAAAACATAATTATTAACGTTGTCATCCGAGCGTGGCAAGTTTACCACACATACAATGTACATACATACTTCTTTATATATTATATATTTTTTGTGTCCGCTAAACCGAGCTAAAAAAACTAGGCTACTAAAAATGCATGTTATTATGCACACGGGGGAAAATGTTTTCGCAAAAAGTTTTTAAAAACAGGCAACCACTAGTAGTGATTTGGTGTAACTAGATCCTTTAAACATGGTGATTCTAGGGCAACTGATAAGAATGCAAAAAATGTTGTTGCAAACTCACTTGCGCTATTATACTACATAGCCGCTTTCCTTCGATGCAAAATCCGCTCCAGAGCACGGCCGAGCATTTAAGCTGCTAGAAAAAAACTACGTTTTTAATTATGTGCTGTACAAGTTCACACAATTGCTAGCTTTATTTTAGTTTTTGAGTCCAATTTTGTATCCGACGATTCAAAGATTTTAAGTACATGTATTTTTAGGTCTTGGTTGTATCAGATTAAGTGCATTCACTTTCAAGGAGTAAACTTGCTTGTTCTCTTGCGTATCAGTTTCAAAAATCTGTGCAAGTGCAAGTGTATGAACTTTTACCACGCATCTCTATTCATTTTCATCGCTCTGTTATTTACCTACTATCCTACCTGCTTAGTACCCATCACACAACCATTTACCCCAGTCATTTCCCTAACTAACGATGATTATCTGAGCAAAATATACAATATTATTTTTGAGCTTCACTTTTTCACCTTCATTTTTTTTCGAGATTTGATGTGATCATGAATCAGGCGTAAACAGACCATCTACTCTAGATTTTGAAGGTGAAATGTAGGAAAACAAAAATGAAGAAAAAATTTAATAATTATTCAGGTACTCAAGGCTACCTAAATTGTGTCTGAAACTCATTTACTAATTAATAACTTCGCGTGTCCAGGAAAAGGCCATATTTTTAAGTGCAAATTTTGTGTATTTTCATCTTGTCATTATCGTACAGAGAGACCTGTTCGTGTATCAATTTGCCCCTGGATAATTATGTGGTTTTCCCTAATTCTTTAAATTAATTACTCTTTATTTATCTAATTTAATAGGACAGCAACCGTGTAATCTTATGGGTCAATTTCGAACTATAATGATGGTGAGATCAAGATGTGATCGACCTGTTGTACCTTTATAAATTCGATGCCATGACAGCTTCAAACAACGTGATCCCACAACTTGAGACAACTCTACTGCAGATCTTTTGTTCAGATGCGAACAATTATTGTGAAAACTAATTTGAGCTCTGAATGCTGATTGTTATTTTTTTTATTTTGCTTAAAAAAACTTCCCTTTCAAAATAACTGTTCATGAGGACGAGAATGATCAATTAAATATAGAAAATGGTGTGGCCTGCATTTATCGACACAAAAAGTGCAGAACAAGTAGGAGCAGCAAACGACACACATCTTCAGGTGTAGATTTCACGTTGAAAGAAAAAAAGGTGAAAGCTTAATTATTCCGAGTGCATGCAAAAATAACAATAGCACACGCAAACTGCCGCAATAGCAACCCAACCAACCGCAAAATTAGCCAAGCGAACCGTAACACCTTCGTCATCATGATGACTCGACTGCATAACATCTTAAGAAGATACTGTCGCCGGCTCAACTCGTACACAAACCTCGTCATCCTTTCCTGTTTCGTTTTCACTTGGATTCCAACTCCCACATCCTCTCTAAACGCAGGCTACGTCGAGCCTGTTCCAGGGACTACCACGCCAACAAAGCTTGTAACTCCCCACCTTGGAAATTCATCGACAAAAACTGTGAAGCGTAGCGCAAATTTATTCCCCCCATCGGGAGGTAGTAGAAGCGCCATTCTAACAAAACTAACCTCCCCACGGCGCAACTTTGGGGGGCATATGTTTCAAGATCCCACAGCGCCTTCCTCAATCCACTCCCCAATTGGCTCTGACCTGTATGCGTTCAGCAAATCGATGGAGAGCCACCAACAAGACACCAACTTAGAGAACCCTGTACCTTTTGTCCGTTTTCCAACCATATCCGCTCCCTATCCACCTTCCGGTCATGGAGACACTAGCTACCCCAGACATCAAAGTAGCCCCCGGGAAAATGAATACCATTCCCCTCCGCCTCGTCACAACAAGCCATTGGCGAAATCCGTGTCAGACTTACTCGCCCAACGCGGCCAAGACGGCGGGCCTCAACTTCATCCCAGCGATGATGATATCTTGTTCGACTCTTACTACACAACAGGGAGTGATGATCCTCAGAGCAGTTTGGACGTTGACAGGTACAGTAGTCACGAGGATGGCTCTCTTTTTGATGAACTCAACAGGAAACAGAGCGCAACTAGAAGTAGTAGCGTAGTAGATGATGCTTCTTACGTGCCATCCCCTCCCCCTCCTTCCCACTCAAGTACGACCAAGTACTACGAGCAAATGATCGCCACGAAAAACAAAAGTAACTTAAGTAGCAGCAGTACTGTTGGCAGTACTGGTAGCAGTAATAGTAGTGTTCCTATTCCTAGTAGTAACTCCTCTGTGACGCCATCCTTGAGCAAACCGACTTTGCTTCCTTTACCCCAAGACTACCTGAGCTTGGCAACCTTCAAGCAAATTGACAACACGCTTGAAAAGAGTAGCAGTAACATTTTGCGTGGTCTTGCGAGCTTTTGGAATAGCGCAACGCAAATAAGCAGTAGTACAAGTAGCAAGGCAGACACGAACTCAAAAGAGGTGTCGAGCAGTAGTTTGATTGCTTTAAATCACGACAGTGAAGGCTTTGAGGATGAGAGTAATAGGGATGATCATGATACCGGAAATGTGAATGACAGCAGGTCGAGGAAGAAATCAAAGCTGCACGGGAACAAAGGGAGTAGTCGAGGCAGCAGTGGCGTGGGTGGTATCGATATCAGTCATGCAGGAGGAGACAAAAGCGCAAGTGAGAGTGCCGTTCCGCCTGCACACCCAAACTATATCTCGATAGCTGACTTTGACAGGAGTGAGAGGACGAGTGATGACGCCGCTGAGAGCAACCAGTACATGAGTTTAGACGACGAAGAGGAGGAGGAGGAACAAGGGGTAAAAGTTAAGCACGAAAATGAACCTGCGACTGTCGATGAACAGAAGGCAAAACACAAACAAGTTCCTAGTCAAGAAGACCACCAGAGTGGTGTCAAAGACGGAGAAGAATATGTGACGAGTAGTGAAGCGTCATCCAAGTCAGGATTGTTTGAGGACGATAGCTGGCTGGACGTTGACGCTGGGGAGAGCGCGCAGTCGAGCCAGTCGTTTCATGACAATCTTTTTCATACAAATGTCGACACAATTCGAGGGATAATCGACACAAGTAAAAGCAGTGAAGGTGACAGTAGCATTTTGGCAAAAAAGGGCGTGTTTAGTGCAAGTGGAAGTAGTAAAATCGAAAGGGTTTTGAAGAACGAGAGCGACAGCAAGCGACTAGGAGACGTGCCTTCGTCGACTGCAACTACTCGACAAAAAGTCGAGTCTGACAAGATCTGGGGCTCAATCGACAGCTATTTCGGTAGAAATGATCTAATTGAGTCCGTTGAGTCAGAGGAGGATAGCGACTACTACTACGGGATGACGATTGGGGGATTTTTGAAACGAGAGTTGTGGACGATTCCACTTTTCGTTTTGGCCTCACTCAACATGGTTCTCATAATACTGTTTGAGGTGTATGTTCTGTGCAGAGCCAGAGGAACCTCGAGGCGACACCTTTTCCTTGGACAAATGCTTCTCTTCGGTCTATTCCTTTGTTCGTTTTTAGCTTTGATGTTTGCAGTACATCCCTCCATCGTGGGCTGCTTCATTGGCAGACTTGGAGTCGGCATCACCTACAGTTTGATCTTTTCCGTGCTCATGGTCAAATGCGTCTTTCTTTTGAGTCTGGACACGGGCGTCTATCTACCAACTTCGTATCAAGCAGTTCTCCTCTTCTTTGCGGTAGCCGTTCAAGTTGCCATTGACACTCAGTGGGTTATCATGTACCCCCCATTCTTGCATGTATGACATTGTAGAAAAATGTTTTCAAATGTAGCCATCTTTTTTTCTTCAATACTTTATAATAGGCTTTTACATATCATTTTCAGACGGTTGAATCCGGTCGGTCAATTCTAATCCAGTGTGGGACGTCTTTTATCCAGCTTCTGTACTCTCTCGCATACGTCGGTTTTCTAGTTGTCGTTGTGGGATTTCTCGCGGGACGGGCGGCATACAAGGGCGTTGTTGAGAACTACAGGGAGGCCGTGTACATCCTGATCACCGCAGTTGTCACGGTACCGGTTGGGCTCAGTTGGACGGTTGCAGGATGGATGCTCCAGGTTTGGAATACTTCCACTTAAAAACTCCTCAAAAATCATTTTGGTCACGTCGGAAAGTTTCGGAAATACTGATGAAATTAATTATACAGGGTCGACATCAAGATGCCTGCGTGTCCTTTGGACTGGTTGCCCACAGCCTGACCACGTTTCTCATAATGTTTATGCCGAAAGTAGTTGCAAAAAAATATGAAAAACAATGATAGTCTCCTTCTAACTTATCACGTTTTAACGATTATGATTCGCTTGAATATTTTTTTAAAAGGGAAGGCAGTTGGCGTCAATGGAGAAAGAAGCAGTTTGCTTTGAAGACCAAGAAGACCAGTGCTCTGGCTACTCGCCATCCTTTTTCCACTTCAAACCAACCACGAAAAATTACAAAACAACATTGTGGGGAGGTGACGTAAACAGTTAGTTTTATAACAGTGGAACCATTTTTAAGTCTTCAATTTTTTTACATAATTCTTTACTTATAAAATCAAAAAAAAAAAAAAAACCTAAAAACTATCATCTCCGTACTAATTAATTTTGATCCATGCAATTTTCCCCAGATGGGAACCTGTACACAACTCTAGAGCCAACTGTGTCCACCATCAATCCGAACGTGTTTTTCCATCGAAACGACTTTCACTCCGGAATGATATATTAAAGACACCCGATCCTCAATTTTTGTAATTTATTTTATGTTAATAATAAATAAAGTATATTTTCATACATCACGCTTACTGACACGGGATGATCAATCATTCATTAAATAAATTCTGTGACAAAAAAAAGTAAAATGCGAAATCAGATGCTTCGTACATCCATGCCATTTATATAGTCTTCATCTTATCGTGATTATTTTTTAATTAAACATTAAAAATTGAAATCAAGCACTGTCGAAAAAACCTACCTAAATATTTACCGAAAAATTGATGTTCAAAACATAAATGTATTAAAAAAACTCATTCATGGGCGTGGCTAATTTTGCATGCAACTGTTCAGTGGGAGAAAGAGCTACTCCGACGACGCTTTTTTTGTTGCATGGAACGGTTTCAAGCGACTTTGTTCGTGTCTTGCAAGTTTATTTTTTCGCGGCAGAAAATCGCCGGACGTAGCTTTCCCATTCAGCACCTAAATTTGGAGTGGCGGATATTTTTGTAGACTTTCGCGAAATTTCCGTCACGTCATATCGTCGATTTTTAGTTTGTTATTTTTTTCTTCAAATAATTTAGAAAAGTTAAGGTTCTTGTTCTTTTATTATTCTAACCGAATTCTTGTTGTAATTCCCAAAAATGACTGTTGAAGATTTAGTTCTGATTATGCAAATAATTTATTACGTGGTATTATTAAGTTACATGATTTATAAAGTTCGACAGGTTTAGTTTGTTGCAATGTCACTATCAACAAAAAATAATTCTGTTGGAGGAGAGATAGCAGTGGGGGGAGAGGGAGGAGAGGGACAAACAAAGATCCGGTCGCACGTTAAATTGGAGATTGAGTCGTACTTTGAGGAAGGTCCTGATCAGGTAACGCAGAAAAAAAATCTGAATACTGATTGGAGGTGAAGGAAAATGGCTTTAAAGGGATTATCTATGTGTTTACTATTTAGTGGAGGTGCTTTGTTGATACTGCCACAAATCAATTTCCTGAGATGGGGCTCCGCCAAGGGTTTCAACAAGGGGCGCGGTATAACTCAAATCTTCAGCAAATGTTGACCTATTTGGAATACTGTCCATATCGGTTACTTGTCGGAGTCCACGGTGTTGCCATGTCACGCTACCAGCACGATGGTCCTGCGGGAATTTATGGGAGACCTATGTTCAAGAGCTTGAAGACTGGCCGATATGCTTCTTGGTCTGGGTTGACCACGACTACTCCTAATATGTCCATCATTTAGAGATTTCTTTGGCCTACCAAAACTTTGTTCCGTTTTCAGAATTTTTAAATTTATAAAGTTAAACATAGGATAAGAAAGATAAGTTTGTACTGAAGATACTCTACCATCATTTTCAAACAGTACAAAAACTTAGTTTTCATAGTTGTAATCTTGTGATCCTCAACTACTGAATAAACTTTCTTTTTTAAACTAAGTACTCTTTTCTGTCTGTGGTTCTTTTTTTAAAGAAAAATTAATTGTGAATGGATATTTGACAGTCGCAGCATGAGTAAAGATCACTGATTGACAACCTATGAATATTTTTTAACTCCGTTTAGATTGCTGACTAATAGTAAAACGTTTTCGGACACAGATGGATTTCACGATTGATGATGGTCTAGTCTGGAGCATCGTTAGGAGTTTGGAGCCCAGAACTGAGTACCTCTCAGAACCTCCAACAAACCCACGAGCTTTTCGTCAGCCCAATCGAAGCTCAAGTTGTGCTAAAAAAGGTGAGTTCAGAATTTTGAATACATGATATGCTTTGGTCATCTCTAATGATCATGGCGAGTAAATCGACTATTTCTAACTGTATGCTGGTTTCTGTTGCAGGTCTCCTAAAGTAACTCCTTCCTCGGCCCCCCATGCACTTGCACTACTGGGAGCTGGAGCGACTTTCGGAATATGGATGGATACCAGGAGGAGAGCGTATGGCGCTCTGCACAGCATTTCGATTCTGTTCACTTGCCGAGCAGCTGTTACGGGGCTGCACACTCTGTGCTTGGGTCTCAGCTCACCTCTCTCGTCAAGTCGTCACCAGCAGCAGCAGATAACACCACCTCCTAATTTCTAATTCTATTGTGTCAGTAGCTGTCAGAATTAAGAGGATGTATTAAACACCTAGATTGTAATGTAAACAAGTATTAAAGCATTTAACTAGAAAGAGTTATCAGGTTAGGTAAGTCGGCTATGTTATGAAGTGATTAAGTTTTCTTTTGCAAAGTGTCCAGTGTCAACTTTAGGAGGAAGATGTTTAATATTAAACAGTTGGTGAACAGAATAACAGAGAACGTAAGTAAACTTGAAACGGAACATGAATATTTTGTGAGGAATTAAAATGATTTTGGTGATGGGAACTTTTTGATAGCGGAGTGATAGCCGGGATGGAGGGGAACCCTCGGCGTCCTTTGTTGAGCACGAGGAACAACACTCTGCGGAGGGATTTTTGTGTCCACCTTGTATGAAGGCGTTTCCCTCCCCAGAGGCGCTCGAGGAGCACTACAAAAAGACTCACGAGAGTGAGTCGGGCTCGCCGGATTCGAATGGAGAACAACAACTTCTGCGCCAGGAGATTAAGCTCTTGGTCGATTCCCTCCAGGAGGAAAAGGCGAATACGGAGGAGCTGAGGAAGGAAATGCTGAGAATGAAGGCAGATATGAATGCGAAGGAGGTGGACGCCTCGTCCGTCCGTTCGCAAGAGTTTGAGGACTCCAAATCTTTGTGTATGGCTGAATCAGACTTGTTAGTTGCTAAGAAATACAAGCTCTCTAAGTTTTATGTGACTTGTGACTTTTTTGTGTTGATTTTCAAGTGTCATCCGAGGTAGCCCTTTTACGGCAGCAGTTGGCAGACAGTTTGGAACAAGTATCGTCGCTGAGAAAGGACAAGGAAACTTGGGTGACCAAGGCGGAGAAGTCACTCATAGAGAATGACGAGCTGAAGAAGGAAATTGTTAGTCTCCAAACGCAGCTTGCGCACAGGTGCAAACACATGAGCTTGTCAAATTTAAACCGAAACGAGCTTGATCTTACGCACGAAAATTTGTGGATTTAAATATATGGTAGGAATAGCATCGACGATGCGGAGGTGCTACGGCAAGAACTGGTCAGTATTCAGAAACTCATGGACCAACTGTCTATGGAAAAGGAAAAGGAGATTGAAGCCCTGAACAACAAGTTGAATCAAGTACAGGAACCAGCAGCAAGTGAAAAGGAAAACTTTCTCGAACAGTTAGCTCAGGCGAATGAGGAACTCAAGGTGCTCAAGGAGAAAGCGACCCAAGACAATCAGAGACACGAGGAGGAAATCTTGCGATTCTCGCAGGAGCTTGGGCAAAAGAACTTCAAGCTGACAAAACTCGAGAGTGACTTGGAGGAACAAAGAAAAACGGTAGTTTCAGTAACTTGAAAAATAGCATGAGCTCAAATTTATAAATGTTTAGTAAATTTCTTGTGGCACCATCGCCTCAGTTGACGAAGGAAAAGGAGATTTTGCAAACGCAGTGTGAGCAATTGCAGGACAACTGCGAACGAGTGAGAGTCCAGTACGCCGAGGTGTGTAGCAAAATTGAAACTGGCGAGGGGGCGAAAGCAGCGCTCGAGGGTCTTCAGGAAGAAAATGCAGTGCTAAAGAAGGACCTAGAGGCGACGCAAAATCAAAATAGGGAGCTTAGTAAGAGAAATCATGATCTGGGACTGGAAATTGAGAAAATGACGGCAGAGATGGGTAGCCTCAAAGGGGAAGTGACAAAGAAAGATAAAGAATGTGAGATAGTGAAAGCTACGATGGGCGAGACAGTCACATCCATGGTAAATTTTCAAAACACTCTCTGCAAGCAATATCTGATGAAGAAACTTGAAAACTTTGGAATTTTTTTGTAGCAAAAAGAATTGGACAAGCTGTCTGGAAGCATTCAAAACTATTCAAAACAAGTACAACAATTAGAGTCTGAACTGAGCGTAGTTAAAGGAGACAAAGCGCAGCTTCAGAAGAGGGAGCAGGAGATAGTGAAAAAGCTCGAGATTGTTTCTGCAGAAAAGGTATGGTGACAATGGTGCAAGACGAGTCCTTTAGTAATACAGTTCTAACTTGATCTGGAATCATGACTAGGTTGAGAAGGAAAAGCAAGCGTTAGTCCAAGCTGGAGCCCTCGAGAAAATGAAGGAGGAGCTTCAAGTTGCCAAATCAAGTTTGGAGGACAAAGAGACTCAACTTAAAGCAAAGACGGAGGGGCTATCAGAAGCAAGTATAAAAATATCTGTCTTAGAAGAATCCTTGTCGAGTAAAGAGAAGCAGCTGCAAGACAACGAGGATAAGCATAAAAATCAATTAATCGTATTAAATACGAGGCTTAACGAATTACAAACAAGTTTTGACGATAAATCAGAAGAACTTAGGATCTGCAAACAAACGATGGAGACTGAATTGGTATAAAACATTTTGTTAGCCTTGGAGGAAAAATATGTTGCAAACTATTTTTAAAACAAGAACCATGTTTGATAAATAATTACAGGCCAGTCTACGAACCCAATTAACATCTGTCAAAGATGAGCTGACCGTGAAGAATGACGAATTGTCCGAGCAAAAAATTAGCCTAGATACACTGACCGCAAGCTACAAAGAGAAAGAGGAAACGCTCCAAGTGCTTCAGTCCAAAGTAGATGAGATAATTCAGCACAAACTCCGTACGCAAATAATCGCATTTATTAAAAAAATTAATTTTAATAACCTAACCTAACAAATTTTACACCAATTAAAAAAATGTATCCGTAGAACTGGAACAGACCTGCGAGTCAAACGAAGAGGAAAAGTCTCAGCTTCTGGAAAAGTTGATTTCCTATGAGTCCGAGACAAAAACCTTGAATGCCGCGATAGAGGAGCTCACTCGGAAGCGAGACGATGCCATGGCAGCCTTACAAGAACTCGGCCGTGAGAATCAAAGTCTTCAAATTGAGATTGCCAAAATCCAAGGAAGGAAATGGGCGGACGACTCGAACGTCTCAAACTGCTCGAGTTGCACAAAAGAGTTTACTCTCACCTTTCGCAAGCACCATTGCCGTCATTGTGGCCAAATATTTTGTAGTGACTGTTCTTCTAAGTCAGCCTCCGTTCCTAGTAGCAAGAAGCCTGTCCGAGTGTGCGACGGCTGTTTTGTCAAACTCACTACCCAGTAGGAGGAGGAATATCATCGTCCTCCCCCCACCGGGAAAATCCAGTCTCCCAGAGTTTTTTAGCCTACTTAAATCCACACAACAAAAACAAAAACATCGTAGTAGCTACAAAATCGCATCGTCCATATTATTACGGTGAAGAAACAATCAAACTTGTTCAGCTCTTTGATAAGTTGTGTATTTTTTTCCTCAAAAATATCCAAATGATATGTTATTGTGACGAATAATTTGTGTAGTATTTAGACACAGCTTTATTTGCGACGAGATTTGTTTTTCTGATACAAACATACTCTGTTGTATGCCATAACTTATTTTTACTCTTTACTCAAAATGGCTATTTGTATTTAATCGAAATTTTTCTTATGACGTCTTTTATTCATTGATTTTTCAATAAAAATAAAATGTACTAACGGTATCAGTCAACATGCCTGCTAATACGTCCATCGTTCTCACAAGTTCTCCTTTTTCGTCGGGGTATCTGATTTATCCTCCTTGACAAGCTAAAGATTTGAATGTAAAACTGATTTGCTATTTAACGAAGTTATGACAAAGCTTAGAACTATGAAATCTCATGGCTTTTTTAGTGTCGACATTTACTTTATATGCAAAACAAGAAAATCCTAGTTTTATAGCAAACTTTTACGACCCATCAACCTCGATGAAAGGAGAATTTTAACACTAGCAAAATGTGTATATTCCATTTTCGGTAGTCAGCAGAAGGCTCAACCCTGATTTCATTTCTCTTTTCTGCATATGTCTACAGTATTTATATTTTACCAGTCGTACCAAATACTGCCAACTTGTAACTTCTCATTTTGTAATCTTGTTAGATCGGGTTGTCGCTTGCTGTTCATGCTTTAGCAAATATGCTATCTTCATTTCTTATCGATTCCAAATAATCTCTTTTTGCTCCACAACCCGGTTCTAATTTCCTCTGTAAGGTACTAAAATCCGTATCGCTTTTATATACGATTGTTCTTGTACCGCTCCTCTGGAATTCTTTAATTATTGTCATCGTTAATAGATAACTATCTCGCGTCCATGAATATAAAAATAATATAGCATGCTTATAGCCTTCCCATAAAATGTATGAGCTTCATCATCACCACATTTCTTTAATGGCTTGCTCTCTCAAGTCTTTCCCCGGCTTTGTCCTCTGTTCCTTATTTTCCACTATTAAAAAAATGTCCGGTTTTTTTCTCATTTTTCTTGTATAAAAAAGCGGTAGCGGAGATGGTAGCGATAGTAGAAGCGCTTAGTACCGTTTCCTGTTCACGACCATCACACCACAAGACTAGATCATGAGCGGAACACTGTTTTCTTTTTCGTAGGTAAAATTCCTTACAAAATGAGATAAAAAAAGATAGTTAGGGAAGATCTCATAATATTTGCAATTCAAGCAACAAACTAATGTGTTCTTTACTCTGGTAATAACAGATATCAAATTTAAAGATACAAAACATGCCTTTTACCCTATTAAACGTCGTTTTTAAGGTAAAATAATAAAAAAACGTATGTTTCTTGCACAAACCCTTTTCACATCAGTAATCGGGATATGTGTTTAAGATAAAGATGTATGAATAAAATGCAGGGACAAACAGAGGCTTTGTAATGAAATACGTTCCAATCCTTGTCTACCGACCCATGAGCATGTCGACTTTCAAGTGGCCATGTATCCTTCTCCGCGTCATGCACGTACAAAATGCTCTTTTTTTTTGTTCGTTAAATAAAAAACTTAACTCGAAAACAGCAATAAAAACCGGTACAAAATATGAAATACACGTTGGGGAAAGTAGAATGTGTTACTTGATGGGCTTCTTGGGATAGGCATATTTTTCATTTCTGGGAAAAAAGATGCAATTCAAAAAAACCTAAATGCTGCTGAATTGGATGGAACTGAAGACGTTTTAAAAAAAGTCGGATGCATGTAAACACGTTGTACATAAACATCTCACAACATATCCGGAAATCTTTCATTTGCCCTTTATGTATTTATATGGTAAGATATTAAACTAAAACCCTGTATATATTTTAATGAATGCAAAATCGTCAAGTAAAATCATACCTTTTCTTTTGGTGACTAGAATCGGAGACAGCTTTAGCAAAAAAAAGTCAATTTTTTGTAATAAATGCATAGATGTGTACCAAATGGGATTACAAGGCAGCTATTGATAAGTGACCAAACATTGGTTTCTATTTTTTATATGTAAAGGGCCCAAAAACCCAGCAAGTTTTTTCCACTCCTTTGTTGCTCAGAATGTTTGCTTTGTCAAACGTAAGGGTTGCTTTACAATATCTTGGGGAGAACGAGACGAGAGAGAGAGAGTGAGCAAGAAGTGAAAGTACGACAGCCGAGCGGATAGAATATCCGTCCAACTTCCAAAATTTTCACCAGATACATTTAGGCAAGCAGTTGGAGCGGACGAAAAAAAAGAGAGGAAAAAAGCAGGTTGTTTTATCGCTGTTAAGCAACAGTATCAGCTCACAGTTTAAACAAAGTTGTATTCTTCTACTAGCGAGAAAAAAGTGGGCAACTTTGTGTAAAGAAAAGAAAAAAATAGACATCGGAAATAGTAGCTTTTTCAAACTATTTTTGATACTATTTCGTGTATGTGTGTGTGTCTCTCTCTCTCTTTCTCTTGTGATCAGCATTAGAGAAAGTTTGGAGGATTTGCTGTACCCATAACATTTGTCGAAGCTATTCTGTTCTGTTTTTTTTTGTGGGAAGACTTGTGTTTCGATTGGAATGCTGTTATAAAAAAAGAAGAAAAATAAAATATATCAAATAAAACTTGAGATTTAACCCTCAGATTGGAGATTACAACCTTTCAGGAATATTTGTTAAAGTACTTTAAAACACGTTTGGAAAAAAAAGTTGCTCCTCTCCATGTCGCAAAGAGATCCATTGATGGACAAGATATATGTGGTGAAAGCACTCTTGGTGAACTCTGAGACGTTTTAGTTTTTCTTCCTTGGTAAACTTATAATTTATGCATTGCATACAAAATCAAGACCAGAGTTGGAAAGAGATTTTCCAGTTCCTCTGATTCCTAAAAACAAACCTGTTTCGAAAGAGATCAAAAAACGCTTTCTCGTGGAAATGGGAAAGTCGATAAAACGAGAGTGAATCAAGTTTCAAGTGACGCCTAGAGAAAGAGAAGATTTTTAGTTGTATTTTGCATGATTGGACCGGTAAATTCAATGAATGGGTAAGTAAACACTACTGAATACAAAACAGAAACTTGTTGTAAAAATTTCATGACGATAATTGAGCACAATTACAAACAACTGAATGCTCCTCTTGAATAAAATGAAGAGAGAACATTTTCACGAGTCTCTTTCTTCTTGTCTTTTGATACCATCACAAAAAAGGAATGAATTGTTTTGGAAGGCTATAATTGAATAATAAAGACCATCTGCGTTTGGCCGCCTAATGATGCTTGTGAAGGAAGGAGCTTAAAAAAAGTAGAGCTCCAAGTTTGTCTCTATTGTTTACTAGATCAACTGGTATCACCACCGATAATGAGACTTGAATATAAAAAAAATAGATTTTTATAGGTGTGCACACAAAAGCTTGGCCACATTTCCCTGCAAGTTATTACCTTGTCCGTAAACAATGACACTATCATGAAACTTGTTTGGTAGTTTGAGTCAGAGGATCATAAAAAGAGTATTGTTTAGCGTCGGGAGAACGTTGTGAGTGGCTCGGAGTAGTATTCCTTTTTTTACAGGAAGGAATTGTTACACAGTCGTTACTTTCCCTCAGATTTTATTACTCTTGAGAGTAAATCAGTTTATGAGAGCTATGAACAAGTCTACACTAGTAGTTTTTTCAGGACAATAAGGCAAAGTCGTAATGTCTTGCCAAGCTGGTTGCAACACGAGTAAAAAATAAAATATAGCGCACAACGCCAATTTTATTTTCGAAAGAAACATGCATTACATTTTGTCACAGAGAAATTTATAACAAACGAGAATTCGGCTGTTGGCTGAGAGTAGGAATGTACCAACAAGTTGACAATTGCCACTTGTAGACATCCACTTTTTTCCACAAGAGTATAAAATTTCAGTGCGGAAATATAAGTGTGGGGAAAGTTGTGAAAAGAGACAAAAAAAAAGAAACGAGAAAGAGAGAGAACAAAATGGGCATGTGATATAATCTCGTGATGAGAATGAATGGGAAAAACGATAACAAACTGTATTGACAAGGTTTATTTTTGTCATAATAACAATATCCAGAGGGAAAGTAGTTTTTATGCAAACAATAAAATTCATTAACTGATTTGGGTAGAGTACTTACCCATCCTGGTGTACATCGGTAAAGTTTATCTGAGCGAGATGGAGAGAGCGCGAGAAAATATTGGAGAACAGTTAGCCTGCATAGTTTTGTAAGCAAGTAAAAGTATGGCCCGTTTTCAGGCAAAAATTTGCAGACCAGATGGGAATGATAGTATTTTTTTTCAGTGACGCAGCTGCAGTTTTAGTAATGACAAAAGGGTTCGATGAAACTTCACTTGGAAAAGTCTTGTGAAAAAAGGGAGGAAAAGGAATCAAAAAACTTTTAAAAAAGGAGATGTGTGGTTGCAAATGGGTTTCTTGAAGTACAGCGTTTGTCTAGTAAAAGCCTTTTTAGGTTGGGTCAACTTATTTCAGGAATGTAATCTCGCAGTTCGTCAAACATGGAATCCTCATAACATTTCTGAAACAAAGAACGAAAACATATACGTTGTACATAGATTAGAAACGTGTTTGGGCACAAATAATGATTTGTAGGAGACTTGAGAGATCTCTGAGCTACTCGATGTAACCGATTTCATGAAAGATAAAAATAATAATTCTGATAATACGGTTATCCCTGGGATTGTATGTATCTATCTAGCCCAATCATTGTGTACAAGAGAACACCTACACACGTTCCAAATCTGTCGTAATACCTTTTGTGGTGGTAGCCGTGGGTGACCCAAGCTTGTAGCAAAAATAAAAAGAAACTAGTAAATAAATACCACCAAAATTAATTTTCCAAAGGGAAGCCCCAAAAGTAAAAGTCCAGTTCAAACAGATATGGTTACATATTTGTCAAAGGATTTTTGTGTGTGATACGACCACCTTCAGTATACAATTTTGAAAGGCCGAGCAGAGCTAACTAGATGAAAAATATTAGATTCATTAGAAACATCGGGCGATCCATGAATGTAAAAGTCATTAATGTTGGAACAACGTTCTTTTACTTGTCAGATAGGGAGAATGAGTTAGCTAATGAGACTCTAAACAGTTCTAGGTTTTCCTAATGAACCAAAGCTACTTTAAAGTATGCTTATTAATTGCCCCTTCTCGGAAACACCTCCTCTCTGCCCTTAATTGAAGCTCAAAAGGGTAAGATCAATAGCTCCATTCAAATTTTAAGAGTATTACATTTTGGGAAAGGATGAATGGAGAGTAAAGTTGGACCTGCGATAGGGGATGATCTTCCCAGGGTCATTAGCCATGGTGACCATGTGTTATGTTTCGAAGGACAGGGTAATTATTCCGACGGGGGATAAAACTTTAATGAAGGTATTTTTGACAAAATTATACAATATTTATAATTAATGAGGAAAAGCCGTGTCCTTGCAAACAAGGGGATAGTAGTCGTCATAGTCTCAAGTTGGGCATTATTCTTGGATTAGAAAGTTTGCCAAAGGTCACTTTCTTTTTCCGAAAGGAAATCCCCATCTTTCCGTACAAAGGCTAAACTAGGAGCGCGTAAAAGTTCTACGCCTAAAAGCAGTACAAGGTATGAGAAACGATAGCATCTAAATGGTTTGATTCACTTAACAAGAGCACAAGTAAAAAATACATCAAGAGCTGTAAAATTGTTTCAGCAGTCATAACAGTTTAGACTTTAGGACAAGGATATGAGATCAAAATCATGAAAACGTGGGTAGAGGGAAGATCGTCATGCTGGTAATGAGATATCATTTTCCTTTCCAGTTGTTTCTTTTTTGTACCAAGATTGGACAAGAATAAAAAAAAGGACTTTGAAGAGAAAACGATGAGAGCTAAAAAGAAATTGAAAGTGTGGAAATAAAAATGTTACAGAGAGAAAAGCTTAGATCTAAAAAGTGATACTATACCAGTGTTGCCATTAGGTTGTTGGCCAAAGTTCATGCTTGGGATCGAATAACCCCGAGAGAAAATAAAAAGTATACTGCTATCTTAACATGATAAAAATATGTTTAAACTGCCGATTTTTTTCTTCTATATTTCACTATTTGACGGTGTGAAAAACCATCGACCTTCCTTATAATTAGTCAATAATCATGTGGGAATGTGTATGCCCTTCATCCACTTAAAACCTTAGTCTCCCACCCCATGGGTTATTTTTATTTCACAGCTGAGGAAATTTAAAACCCTGTTCAAGTCATTATTTTTGTCAAAAGTTTTCTCTCCTCTGGCGTTTCCAGTGAGAAAAAAACACAATCATCATAATACGTGAGACTCGAGCTGTCAACTATGAAGCCCAGTGCAGTGGGTGGCCTTGGCCGCCATTATGAAGTTTTTATTGTGTTGAAATTCGAAATTGTTTTGAGTTTTGACATTTTGTGACTTGGTGACATTTTTTCAAAGTCTCTTCAAAACCGCGTAGGACACCAAGTGGGTGGGAAAATACATTACCATGATCCCTTTTTGCACGTTGTCACGGTTCATATTTCATGGAAGCTTTCGAATTATTTGTATCATTTCCTGCCATTATCTACAGACCGCTTGGAATGGAATCGTACATAAATCAAATGAAAGCAATATCAATATCAATAATCGCCAGATACAAATTTGGAGAACTATAGAGAGAAAGCCAACCGTTAACAATTATTTTAAATAATGCTGTGTAGAAGAAAAAAAACAACATCTATGCGTGTGTCTTAATGAGCACAGTAATTGGATAGGAAGGTACGAGACTATGTTTGTTTACAACTCAGCGATTCTAGACAAACTTGGTCGTAGCATCGACACCCTATACGGATGATACGAAATGTAAACACTCCAAAGACTACTTCAGGATATCTGCATGCTACTACGTGTATTCGTTATCAGCTCCAACAAAACTGGAAGCATTCACTTTTTTATTTAAAAAAATATGTTGATGGATTACTTCCAATTGAAGAAAGTCATAATGAGATGACTCGTTTGGGTTTGCAAGTCTCTACTATCGTTCCAGCTCGCCCAAAAAATAACTTCAACAAGGACACACTCCTTCCTTCCTTCGAAACTTGTCCGAAAAATACTTCCTCCCGTCTTTGAAATTGCACAATATTCTCTTTGAAAGGCTCTACAAAAGAATCTGATAAATTTTGCAAGAAATTTTTTTTACGCTTGCTGAGCCAATAAACAAGGTTGATGATGATGATGATGGATTCATAGTTGAAAGGAAAGGCCTAGTTTGTCAACTTATAGTCTTTGTACTCTGCAAACTATGTAAGAGGTTTGTTTCGAAAGTTTAAAAAAAAAACTTAGTTTTGTCACGATAAAGAATATATAAATAACAATGTGGCATTATAAAATCCAGAGGTTTGTGATTACCCCTCTAATGCACTCCCAGTTTGTAGAAAAAACTGTCAACAAGACTGAATTAGGAAGAAGGTGAACTGTGACACAGGCACGATGCAACTTAAAAGTTTCTCACTAAACGGGTACTTGTTTAGCTTGAAACAAGCTTAAGCCGTTGCCCATTTTATGAGCGACATGGGGCAATTTGAGCCAAGGTTGTGTTACAAATGTACCTAAATTTGACTACCTGGTGTTTCCAACATCGAATGAGAAATTACTAAAATGTCACGCAGTTACAATTCATTTTTTTTCGGGAAGAAGAGTACAAAGTTTATAATATTTTCAGAGATACCAGCTAATGGAAAAATTGGATTTGGTGCGGCTACTCGACAGCTTATGATGTATAGCATTGACACAACTAGAAACCATGGTTTATTTTATTCATTCCCCAGCCGTATGTACATATACCAATGGTATAAAAAACCGTGTTTCTTCACACACACAACCACTTACGAATTGTGAAGCAGTTACATAACTGCAAACTGTAACCAGCTATGGCTACTTGAGTGCTCAAGTGGCGAAACAACATAGCAGGGATGGGAATGACACCATCAGGCAAATTCATTGACACCCATTTTGGTTCTATAGTCTTTTCTCCATGGGTTCAATCCACAACATAAATATGTACACTAAACGTATTGTTTGTTGCGTTATAGAAACAACAGCTTCAGAGATACATTTAAACATGTACTGTGAGTACAGTCAAGTATTTTAAAATGGACAACATTTCATTCATAATTTTAAGTTTAACATTCCCCCCTGGTGTGATTTGGTAGTTTGGTTTGGAAACCTTTGAGAGGAACGTGTGCACGTCATGCATGCAAGGGAATCCACTTTCTCCCATTGTTCCATCACATCGCCTTCATCTTCACTTTTCCTTCTGCGGGGCTGTCTAAGACTCCATGAAAAATGAAATATGAACGGTGCTTCAAATCGACTATGTTTACCCGCTGACACTGACTCAAACATACTCCCGTACAAAGATACATCCATCTTTGAAATCGTCGCTCAAAAATGCCTCAAATGCTGACATTCAAGCAATCAGAAAACCAAAAAAACACTTCTACTAGACAACTGGTGTTGTTCCTACGAACACGACGTAAAAATGTAGGGTTTGTTACTGTTAAAAGTTGTACTGAAAGAAAACAACTTTAGAGTTATTTCTTCGTCGTCACACAGCTATTTTTTAAGCAACAAAGCACCACCAAAATTCCAAAAACCAGTTTCAATTCTCTCTTCCGAAATATTTGCATTTTATTTACTCTAACAATCTTCACAAGAGATAGGAGTTTTTTCCTTTTTTTTGAAGTATGTAGTTGTCTTTTGTCTTTCGTTCTCTTTTTTCCAACAAATCTCGAGAACGCCCTTAGTAGACAATCTGGTTGTTTTTGTGGAAGCACCTAAAAAAAGATAATAAATAGCAGAATGTTGAAGGTGACAAAAGCAAGACAAAATGCATTTTAAACATGTGTCATATAAAAAAGTTTCATGGTTTGCAGGAAGTGTAGCGTCTATCTTGTCGTTCTTTGTAGCTAACAAAAATAAAAATACTCAAGTAGTTCTTGTTTTGATTTATGCAGAAGGTTAAGTAGCGAATATTCTCTTTGGTTCTGAGTCAGTTCCGGAAATTCTTAGCATTGCAATGATCAACTTTGCTGTCTTGCTCTATTTCATCAAAATGTTGGATTCAGTTGTTGCCTGGCTATTTTCATTGTATAATAGCCCTGTCAACTTTCTCTCTTTTTCTTTTCAAGAAACGTAAATATGCTTTCCTTTTTTGGGTCTGCGAGTTTGCATGCCTTTCTTTTGTTGCATCAGTCTTTCTAACAACATTTCGTTGATTCATTCATGTGTCAAGTTTATGAGAGGAACAGGGATCTTCTGAACTCGAAAGTGGGCGTCTACTCTACTTGTTCTGATTGATGTTTCGTCTGAGCTTTCGTTTGGAACAGAAATCCTCTGTCCATGACAATTTGGTGGTGAATATTTTTAAATGTCTCTTTACATACGTCACACAAATTACCATACCAAAGTTAACTTAGGGCTCGCAAAAATTTCACTCTGCAACAGAGCTCCAAGAACTAAAGTAGGAGATACAACTACAACATTCACGCATATTATTAAAGTTGTACCGAAGGTATCAAACTACATGCACCCATATCTGATGTATGACAGAAATAGTCTGGAGTAGTGAAGTGCACTGCTGTGTGAAGACATACGGATTTAAATATTTCTGATATTGCTTTATAGTTTGACCAGTACGAAAAAAAAGAAAAATACTACGTCGACCACAATGATGGCAAGTAACAAATATGAATTATTCCTTGTCACTTCACAGGAATCAGTTTGTTGCATTGCTTGCTTTAATGTGGTGGACGCAGTGAAGACTGAAAAGTCAACAATACATAGGTTTCCACTGATGTGGCTGAAAGATGGACGGCACGACAGGATACATGAATATGGAGTATATTCGCTTTGCTTTGAATAATTCACTTTTCGTGGTTGCGGTTTATCACGGTGCAGTTTTTGTAGAAGATGGGTCATTATGATTCAAACTAGGGAGATATATAAACCTAGGACCTAGGAAAATAAGATTTTTATAAGGAACATACACTTAAAATCCTAGAAATATATAGTAAGTAAGAAGTAGGCAGAACAATTGTGAAATTTATGCATATGCATGAAAGATAATAATGATAGGAAAACAGTGGGTCGACTAAAGCATAAACAACTAAGTCGACAGTATAAAATTCAGTCCCTTTCATTTCATATAGCGTGGTATAGCGTATAGTTGGCATAGCGTATAGTTGAAGTTGCTCTAACGGAAGGGGCGTTATAATTACGTTCACCACTGACGAATTAAAGGTCCTAAGTACACAATTTTTTAGTCGTTAATAGGAAAATCCCTCCTGTACAATTACTTCGTTAAATTAGAAAACTATGCCAAGTTTTCATCGTTTTAAGCTCAAATTACATGAGCAAACGGTCTTGAAAATGTGTTATCTAAGACAAAGAGAAAATTCCTGCACTTTTCTAGCTGTGAAATTTAAAATGCTGCGAAGGATTCGAAGAAACCACGCTTTCTTTAATGAGTACTGCACCCACTCGCACAGTTTCTTCTGGCTCTGACTTGACTCAACTCTAGGGCTTCTTTTTTTTATCTCATGCATGTATTTAATTTTATCCAAACAAAGGAGCATGAGTAATATGGCACAATAGAAAATTAACTTTCTCGAGTAGTTTACATATTACCCGGGAAAACAGAGCCTATGAAAACTGGTAGGCATTTCTTTTGTGTTGAATTGAAAAGGTAAACAGATTTTTCCAACTTGTTTCAAACTC